>JASDQU010683275.1:107857-142564 GCA_032191745.1 Picea mariana
CTCCCATATTCAAGCTTGACAAGTCGCATAGTGTCTTTGAGCTGTTAATTGTTTGATATAGTGATCTTTGATGCACATGCTTAGATGGCTTATTTATTGATTGGATTCACTTATCATGATGTTATGACTTGAGATCCCTGGAGGGCATGCTCATTTGTCTTTGCAGGACCTAGTTGGTGGACAGTTTTGGGAGAACAAGCCTAGCTTGGGCTTCCATGGGGCTACAAGCCCACAGGTTGGATGCTAGGGGCCCGCATGCCGGATGAGAGAGATCAAACTTGGATGGCCTTGATGATGACTTGGACAACCTAGCCCAACCCTCACTTGCCAAACGATTTGCCTAGGAGGGGCAAAACATTCTACTTTTGAGCTTGACGTCATGTTTTTGGGGCTAGGGCATGGTGGTGAGGTGCCACTCTTTTGACACATGGATGTTTGAGGAGGAGAAGGGTCTTCACCATGATGAGAGTGCTTAGATGCTTGACATGTGGCCTTTGGAGGCCTATCCATGCTTCTCCAACACCAACGACTTCCTCAAAGTGGAAAAACGTCCCTTAAAGGGGTGACGTCCTCCTAAATTAGGGTTTTATTTGTGCAAAAAGTGAAATTTTAAGTGAATTGTTTAATATTACTTTGTCAAGGGGGAAAGATTAGGGTTGTTGACCCCTAATCTTATGTTTTACTCTTTAATTTGTGGACAAACTATCTTAGCTACATTTTGTATAAATAGAGATCATCAGATGTCATTTTAAACATAACTCTCCCTCTTGTGAGAGGCCTTGGTCTGAAATTTGCGCCACACTTGGCTCTTTTCATCTCTTGTGCACTTGTTTATGGTTATCTATTGGTGAATGGTTGATGGAAGTATAGCGCTAGCCTTGGATGATGCTTTCTAGCTCTTGTGGTGGATCATCTTGGCATTTCTCTTAATCTTGGTATGGTTTTCTATTATTATGCTATCATTTTTCAAGTTCAAGTATTGTTATGCTAGGAGCTAGGTGGGAAGTGTTATCGCACATTTTGTACTTGGAAGCAAAGGTAAGGTAAAAGAAGGCAAACTGACGTAATTGGAGACTATCCTATCACTGTCACCTCAATAGGATATCTCTTTCTATTTAGGGTGGTAGGCCTAGGGGAGACGTCCCCGGTGACCTGGGGTTTTGAGAAGGCAAAGAGTAAAGGCTAAGGTATAGGTTTCCCTCTCACAAGTCACCACCGATCAGAAAGTTCGACTAAACAACCAATAAAGATAATAATAATAACCAGAAAATGTACCCGCCTAGAACAAAGCAACAAGAAACTATATATTTGCAAGATCACTTGCTGGTTGGTACTTCATATAATCAGAGACTTTCTTGATATAAGCAATTGACTAATACATTGATGAAGTAAGCAAAGATTTATAAATTGCAATAGTCACAATACGATACTTCAACAATAGATGCTTCAAAATGAGCAAGAATAACTAATTATCAATATCATAACACCAACATTCATCAAAAGCAAGTATACATTAATCCTTTCAATTGCTTTAGAAGCATTAAGTGCTGCAAAGTATGACTATAACTTGAAAGAATAATAGCAACAGTAGGGTTAGCAGGTTAATCTAAGCTAGGGTTAGAAGGGTGTTAGTAATTGCTCAAAGATTTGGATGTTTGTAGATTGTGATAAAAAATACTCAAGCAAGAGGTCTTAGACTAGTGCATTCATAGGGCAAATGGAGTCAACAAGTAGCAGCAAGAGTTGAAGGAACAATATGATAATAGTAGGGCTAAAGACGAGAATTTGATGGTGAAGTGTTGGTAAGCCAAGGCTTCAACCATCAAACCCTAGGGAAAAACGACTTAGCACGTTTTCCTCCTTCTTTAGCTCAATGACAAGATAAAATCAACTTGGATGGAGAACAACAGATAGGGTGTTGCAATTGCAAGGCCCTAGCAATGCCTCCAACACAGAAAAGGCTCCTTGGCATAACCTAGTAGGGAATTAAAATAAGGACACCAACATGTGCTTATTTCCTAGGGTTTATTCCAACAATTTCATTAACAAAATGCAAGTAAAATACTATAACCATTCAAGTAATGGAAGGATTGCAGAAATTCACTTACATTTACCATGTATTAACCAAGCCAAACCCTAGTTATAAACCTTCCACCAAGAAAAATGCCAAAAATCACCAAAGAGAAGCCTCCTTCAACAAGTGCGCCACAATTTCAGCCAAAAACCCTAGAAGGGTCGAAAATTTCAGACCTCACCAAGTGGTGAGTGAAAGATGTTGAATAAAAGAGAGTTTTAGCTCTCTTACTTATACCATACCAATGACCTTAATTTAATTTTCGGTCACAAAAGGCCGACAAGGCCAAAAATACATAATAATATTGTTTTACATTAAATGTCATGATAAAACCCTAAATCAAGCATAAATGAAGACGTCATGCCCTTTTAGGGTGACGTTAGCCCCTTTTCGGGCAACATTGGCCTCCTGGAGCAAAACGTTAGGCCTTCTTGGGCCTCAGGAACATGCCACATGTGCCACTTGGCACACAACTGCCTCCCAAAACCTCCATAGCGTTGGATGATGTCATAAAGTGTCTTGGGTGATGTCATGGGCCTTCCAAGGCCAACATCCTGGTGGAAAAGGCATAACCCCCCTGGGTAATGCTCTGCCAAGCTGCCTCTGGTGGAACGTCCTTCTCCTCTCCAGTGCAAACCCTCTGATTTGTCTCTGCCCCCTGTTGGGGTCTCAACATCCATCTAATGGGCTTTCAGCCCCATGGAGGTCCAAACTAATCATCTCCCCATGTGTACTTGTCCATAATGGTACTTGTCCGTCGGGTATGATCCTGCACATCATTAGATACACCCTCCATGGGCTCATAAGTCACAGGGATCATAGCAATGTCAATCACATCTAATCATCAATTTTATTAAACATGTGCATAAAACCCCTTTTACCCGGACAAGTGCTCAAAGACATTATACTAATCTACAAGCCAAATTTGGAGGAAGTGACAGGGCGTCCTATTGGGCTAATGCTCACTGGATGTGGGATGTTTCCGGGAGAAATCAAATCCAAGCCATGTGAGTGGATGCGGTGGATAAGGGATGTCTGGGCAAGGGGTGCAATGATAGCAGGGAATTGCATGGTTTACCTGTGGGTGCCTCTGTAGAGGGTGAGCTGCCCCTGTCATGGATGCAAATGTTTCCAAGCCCATTCATGCCTTTTGTCTTTTTCTTATTGCTTTTTCTTCAAGAAGCTGGCTAGGGGACACTGCCCTGGCGTGGTGACCAGTGGTGGCAATGTTACCCACAAGCATTTCACGGAAATGAGAAGGTTGGCTCGTGATGAGACCCGCTTTCTCTTGGCTATGCCACCAAGAGCCACTACCCTGGCATGGTGACCAGCTGCTAGTAGTGTCATACCGCTAGATGCCCATGGACCTAATAGGCTGGCTCGTGATGAGACCCCCTATCCTCTAACCAGGTCTTGTTTTATTATTTTTATGGGCCCCTTTGTTTCTTGCTGAGAAGCTTTTTATTGCTTTCTTGGGGGTCCCTGGGCAAAGCATCTCGAGGTTTCATTCTTTGGATTTTATCTTTTGCCAGCTACTTTTACCCTCTGGGCCTTTAGCCCCTTCTTCCCACAAGGTAAGGTACAACCCTTAAATATTTGGCCAACCTAATGCCCAAACCAGTGTAATGGGATGGATGAGTGGGAGAAAGATGGAAAGTGGTAAGTATGGTGGGAGCGGACGATGGCTTCTCATGAATCCCTCCAATGGCAACTCAAAACCTATGGGCACAAGCTTACTAGGGCATCCTGTCATTCCCCCCAGATATGGTCAAGTGGATAGGCATAAGATCCAAGCACCCGTTAGAAACAAAAAGAATCAAATGCACATATTCAAAGGTTTTGAGGATTAGAGTGACACATACCATGATACTCGGACTCATTACCTCATGGAGCAAGATCCACTTCTGCTACAGGACCAGGCTGAGGTGATGGATGCTGCTGCTGCTGACAAAGTGGAGGCGCTGAAGAAAAGAAAAGATGGTCCCTCCAGGGCCATGCTCAAGTCGATCTGGCTCTCGGCACTCCATGTCTAGGACCTGTGGACCTCGAGACATAATCTCCTTAGTTATCCCTAAACTGGGGATAATAGGAAGTATAAGGGCATACACCCTCACCATAGCCTTCATCATTTTATTTGCTTCATCTCATTGATTTTATAAGGGTTTGCTAAGAGAAGTATAAGGGCATACACCCTCTTAGCATAAACACTAGCCTAGAGAAACTTGCCTTGGGAAGTAAAAGGGCTTATACGCCTAAGGAGGTAGCTTCTCTAAGCTCCTTTTGACTCCATTAACCCAATAGTAAAGGCACTAGTCACACTTTTTTGCATTGGAGATATAAAATCACTGCCTTGGGAAACACAATCTTTGGTCTTTTGAAAGCTTTCTTGCTTGAAGTTGATTTGTCTCATTGAGAGGAGCCTTCCCCCACTAGGGCGTCCCCTCTTTCCCAACACTCTAATTGCTGTTACAAACTTTAACCTACATCCATTAGGGCTGCATAACCCTAGCTACTAACACTCTCATAACTCCTAAACTAACCCTAGACTATCTCTCTAACTTTGCTCATTTACTCTACTAACTAGGGCGCATCTTTTGAGCTACTTCTTGGCACTTTTCCATGGTTGATTTTGCTGCTGCACGCCACCGAATGCTACAGCCATAAGGCTGCAATTTTCTGCAGAAAATACATGTTTACAATAACCATCTTTTCTTGTTTCTTAAGTGCCAATTTTTCAGCTTATATTCATTGCTAAGTTTGATGCTGATTTACCTAACTAGTCTAGATCTTTATATGCTGATTTTAGATGTTTTATTTGCTGATATAAACTGATATCTACTGCTGCAAATTAGGGACAAAAATCTTAACTTGTTGATCCAACTAACATCTATCATTGCAAAGTGTCTTTTCTCGTGTCTCGGGCAAGTACAATCATTCGGAGAAGTACTACACCTGTGGGGCAACAATTATTTGACTTGCAAGGCATCTCTCCCTACCTTTTATTTCACTTAGACTTGACCTTTAGGGCCTTCACTTCCATTTCCCTCCATCTCCATCTCAACCCCCCTAGAGTCACCGGGATCGCCTCCCTAGAGTGACCTAGTCACCCTTGAAGTGCGGGAGCTATATTGAGGTGACATTGGGTGTAGGATTCCCAAGTTGTAGCACTTGCTTCGTAGTTGGGTCGGGCTTTGCCCAACCTACAACTTGCGCTATAATAGTTCCCAAAGCATAGAGCCTTTAGGATGGGTAGTTGAAGAGGCATAGGAGAGTCTTGAGTCATCTTATGTATTTTCTCTTCATTCCTTATCACTGAGTCTTTTGCTTTGAGTCAATCGTCCCCCTCATCCTATAATAGGGATATGGTACCTGGTTTTTTCATCTTATGTCTTCCTAAATTATCACTTCGTGTTGAAATTTGACTAAGTGACTCTCTCCCTTATGTCGAATTCAACACATTTACCATAGGGAGGAGTGTAGATATTGGGATGTAGCAGGTAACGGATTTGGATGAGACCCCTCATGTTTCAATGTTTCAGTGGGAGGTTTATATTGCTTTGACTGCATTGCCCATTGGACAAGCTTTGGTATCATAGGTAAAGCTTACATGATCTTCTTGGTCAGCTTACAATACCTTTTCTTTCTTCCATACAGTTATAAGGGTCTATTTGGTACTTTACTTCTTTTCTCACAGAGCATCGATTTCATTTTTTCAGACACAAAGATTCATATGGTTCTCAACATCTCGCAGGGGGATCCTGTCCCCTTGAGTTGTCATTGTTAACCCCTGGATTTTCTTCCTTGGAGATCCAGAGGGTTAGGAGCCAACATACACTATTTGGGCTGGCATTTAGAGATTTTCTTAGAGTTTTAACACTTGTGTGAGCCAGAGGTTGGTTTCCATCAGAGACAGGTACACGACTGGTATTGTGGCTGTTTTTGCGTCAGAGGTAGAGCTAGCACAGTTTCACCGGGATTTGAGAGAGATTTTTATATATAACAGGTGACCCTACTTTTTAGGAGACAGTGACATGAGACTCATTTGACAGTTTTGAGCATATAATGTTGGTCCTTGCATGTTACTAAGTCCGATAACATTTTTTTGGGGTCATGCAAGTACTTTCTATTTTTAGTAGGTTTAGTTCTAGGCCTTAGATTAGGATTCTGAGCATACAATATTGATCCTCAAGACATTTTGAGTCTTTTGGACCTTTTTCGGGATGACTTGGCAACATTTTCTATTTTTAGTAGGTGGAGTTTAGGGATTGTTG
The DNA here is from genome assembly GCA_032191745.1 of Picea mariana. NCBI lineage: Eukaryota > Viridiplantae > Streptophyta > Pinopsida > Pinales > Pinaceae > Picea > Picea mariana. The sequence goes on from JASDQU010683275.1 coordinate 114,203, forward strand.
CTGCCTTATACACACCTCGGGTAAAGTGGAAGAAATCTTCAATCCATTGGGTGTGTCCTTGGGGGCAAGTCTCGAGTTGAGACACTGTCACTCAACACTCAACTCCTCCATCTAGGCCAACTCCCAACGAAGCCAAGGGGGGTGGTCCCTAAGAAAATTATTAAGGCTAAGTAAGCTAAGTACAAAAAATAAATCTAGGAGTTTAATGAAAGCAAGAGCAACTACAACTATTCTAACAACATATATGACACATAAATGAAATTGCTTATGCTAGAAAAATAAAGCATATAAAGTACTTGCACAAGAATGATATAACTTGAAAGTAGATACAAATGCTTGAAAGAAAATGATAAACAACATAAAGACTAGTGTCGATAATGTAAAGATTGCTGCAAGATGTAAAATGCTGCTGAAATGAAAATGTTATGGAGTGCTCTTGAAAATTTTATTATTAAAAATGAGTTTTTTAGTTTGTGGGTTTATTTTGAATTGGCTTGGTGATTTGCATGTCCACGTATGAGTGCAAAGTATGTGTAAGTGTTTGCAATAAAATAAATCTAATCTAAGTTTGGCCCTTTAGAGGTTATCCCTCAGTTGGGTACAAAGAGCAATGCTAGAGGTCCAACAAGGAGAGAATTAATGTCATTAATGAGTATCCCCCTGACTTCACACACAAGCTCAATGTATTGTCCTATTCAAACAATAACCAATATTGGATTTTCTTATTAAAACTAGATCTACACTGACCAATCCCCGTTTTGTATGGAACCACACCTCAAATCAAGCAAAGCTCACAAAGGAGGGTCAAGAACATAGTAGGGGAAGTTGAGAGGATGGTTTATTTGCCAAGTTGAAAATTGCAAAAATGAAATCTAATCTACTTTAATCTAAGAAATGAAACTATTATAATGTTTTGTGGTGCTGTGATTAATTTTATGATTAATTTTATCTTTTTTAAATTAGCAAAAATGAAAAGTAATGAAAGAAGATAAATGAATCAATCACACAAGGACACGGATCCCCCCTAGAGGGATTAAAACTAGGCGTTGTAATGTTCTTGACTTGGCTAGTCTGGGAAACTCTGCTAATGTGTGTGTATGATTAATTGTTTACAGCATATATATTGAGTATACAGATGGTAAATGAGACTAAAGACTATAAATCGTATATTATGATATATCCAGAGTACAATGCCAAATGCGGCTGACAATAAAACAAATCACTCAGCTAGATCAAAGACAAAAAGATCTTAGCCGAAATACAATAAGCAAACTAAAATGATAATACCCGATGATAGATGACACTGCGGGATCAATGGATGATCTGCAAGCTATGGCAGCTCATGCAGTAACTGCTGCAAGTCCAGAAAGTTTGCCTTGGTGGCTAGATCTCTCTGATCGGTTTGGAAACTGTCCCAAACAATGCGCCTTGCTGTCCCTCTCAGTCTTGGTGACTGAATGGCCCCTTTGTTGGTGTGTCTAGATTCAGATGGATCCCCCTAGGGGAATGCGCCCCTCTACTACTGGAAAACTACGACCTAGTGATTCCACCGTGGGAATCGGTTGAGATGTTTTTCAAACTGATCGTCGTGGCCTACTGTGAAATGGGTCAGAAGGGTTTCCCTGGATCTGATTTGATGGTCGCTCGGGAACGTCGAATGTGTCCTCCCCAAGTGTTGCACTCCCAATGTCCGGAAAATACATCCCTGATGATTCTCGCATCGGAATCTGACGAGAAACCAGGCAAAAGATGCGTATGGCCTGCCTCTCAAATGGGTTGGAGGGGAATCTCTGAACTCTCCCTGGATGGGACAAGTTGATCCACTGAACCTCCTCAGAAGTTGCGCCCTCTCCCTGAACAAGTGTGCCCCTGCTGCTGAATCCTGTAGAACTATTGGTGAAGACTGATGGAAGACCTGTGTGATCTCTCCGGTGACTAGGGTGTGTCTCTCAACACCGAAATCAACCATAGGTGCATTCCTCCTGGAATCCACTGAGCTACCTCTCCTAAGATGTGCCTTTCTCCTCAATGACAAGTCAAAATCTGCATAATCATGAATTAGGTCGCTGTACCTTCTCTTATAGCTGCCCGAAAACCTAACTCGCTGTTGACTTCTAATTTTAGCTCAAGTTGGCTTAAGAGCACTTTTAGCCACTTTTAGCTCAATGTCACTTTTCAATTATAACACCTTTGACTGGGATGACCTCTAGTAACCTTGTTTACCCCTTTCTGGCCCTGGCTATAGTCTAACAGGGCTATTTAGACCATTAAGCCTCCTCTTTGAAGCTCCTATTTGGAAAGGGACATTACAGTCCTCCCTTTCCGAAATTGCTTGTCCTCAAGCAATACCAATCCAAGGTGCTGCAACACTTGCTCGCTCTCCCAAGTAGCATCCTCTACGGGAAGCCCTTTCCATCTGATCAAACACTCTCTGATGACCCTGCTCCTCAGTTTCCGCTCTCGGAACTCCACTACCTCCTCCATAACCAACTCCAATTGTCCCTCCTCCTCCAATGGGGGAAGCTCCTCTGATGTGCTGATGAATTGTTTCGTTGCTTTCTTGAGGCAAGATACGTTGAGGACGTTATGAATCTTGCTCCCCTCTGGAAGCTTTAGCTGATAAGCAACCTCGCCTACCCGAAGCACGATCTTGTAAGGTCCATAAAATCTGGGCTTGAGCTTCTCGGCCCCACTCTTCTTCAGAGATGACTGTCTGTAAGGTTGGAGTCTCAAGAAAACCAAATCCCCAACCTTAAAGCTACGCTCTATCCTGTGCTTGTCCGCATTCATCTTCTGTCGATTATGTGTTGTCTGCAGGTTCTCTTTCAACAATTTGAAAATCTCCTGACTCTCTGTGATCCAATCCTTGGCCTTGGGAGCTCTGCTCTCCCCGAAAACCAAGTCTATCAAAGTGGGAGCATCGTACCCGTATAATGCTCGGAAGGGTGTCATACCAATAGACATGTGGAAAGTGGTGTTGTAACAATGCTCTCCTAAGTGCAACCACCTGACCCATGTTCTCTTCTGTCCACCCACATAGTTTCCTAAATACCCTTCGACCCACTTGTTGATGATCTCTGTCTGCCCATCTGTCTGAGGGTGATAGCTGGTGTTGGGTGTCAACTCGGTCCCCACCAATCTAAACAACTCCCTCCAAAATGTCCCAATAAACTGACCGTCCCTGTTGCTGATGATGTTCCTCGACAACCCATGAAGTCTGAAGACCTCTCTGAAGAATAACTGGGCTACCTGAATTGCGCTGTACTCTGTCGGTATGGCATAGAAGTGAGCAAGCTTGGTCAATTTGTTGACCACTACATAGATGTAGTCCTTACCCTGGACCTTGGGTAGGCCTGTGATGAAGTCCATAGAGATGGTCTCCCATTTCTGCTCTGGAATGGGAAGTGGTTGAAGTAGACCTGTTGGAAGCATATGCTCTGACTTGTTCTGCTGGCAACTCACACACACACACTGATGTATCGCATAACATCCTGTATGAGGCCCTTCCATGAGAACCTCTTTCTGATCTACCTGTAGGTTTTGAAAAACCCCTGATGGCCTGCTAGTGGTGAATCATGAACTGCTACGAGGATCTTCTTCTTGAGACCTGAATATGGTACCAAGTAGACTCTGTCCTTATAGAATATGACATGGTCAATGACCCTGTACCTATCATCCTGAATTTGTCCATCCATAATCTCGCAAGCAAACTGGTTCTTGGAATATTCCACTAACAAGTGGGATTTCCAATCTGCTAAAATCTCCATCAAAGAACATGCATCAGGCCTCCTAGATAGCGCATCGACCACAATGTTCTTCTTCCCTTTGACGTACTCTATGTCGAAGTCGAATGCCTGTACCTTCGCCACCCATTTTTGCTGGCGCTCACTGAGGTCCTTCTGCTCAAGGAAATACTTCAAGATGTTGTGATTTGTTTTGACCATGAATTTGCTGCCCACCAAATATTTCTTGAATTTGGTCAAGGCATGCATGATTGCCAACATTTCCTTGTCATAGATGGAGTACAACCTCTTGGGCTGACTGAGCTTCCTGCTCTCAAATACAATGGGGTGTCCTCCCTGCATCAAAACTGCCCCGATGCCCTCGTCGGACGCATCACACTCTAATTCAAATGGTAGAGTGAAGTCTGGTAATGCTAACACTAGGCATGTGCCCATGACTTCCTTCTTGTGATGAAAGGATTTCTGTGACTCATCGGTCCAGATGAAAGCCCCATGCTTGGTGAGATCCACCAGTGGTGCTCCTAGTAGAGAAAAACCCTGGACAAACCACCTGTAATAACTGCATAACCTGAAGAAGCTCCTCAACTCTGTCACATTCCTGGGCATTGGCCAATCCAAAATGGCCCTGATCTTCTCCTGGTGTACCTGTACCCCCTGTGCATTGATTGTGTGACCCAAGTAAAGTACCTTTGTCATACCGAACTCACACTTGGACTCTTTGGCGTATAGTGATTGGGCCTCCATGATGCTCAATACCTCATCCAAGTGCCTCATATGCTCCTGCCATGTCTTGCTGTAGACCAAAATGTCGTTGAAAAAAACCAAGGCTGATTTCTTCAACTGATCCTTGAATATGTGGTTCATGCAAGACTGAAATGTGGCTGGTGCGTTGGTTAGCCCAAATGGCATAACCAGAAACTCGAAATGTCCAAAGTGACATCGAAATGTCGTCTTCTCAATGTCTTGCTCTCGGATGCTGATCTGATGATACCCAGAGCGTAGATCAATCTTCGAGAAGAAAACTACCCTATGCAGTTCATCCATCAACTTGTCAATGCGTGGGATAGGATACCGGTTCTTGATGGTCTTCTTGTTCAAGGCCTGGTAATCAATGCACATCCTCATGGTACCATCCTTCTTTAGAACTAAGACAACTGAAGAAGCGAATGGACTGCTGCTAGGTCTGATGTGTCCCATCGCTAGCAATTCCTCAATTGCTTTCTCTATCTCATCCTTGAACCTCCTAGGATGACGATAGGGGGGTGTGATCATAGGTTTGCCCCCCTCCTCCAACTCAATGGTGTGCTCAAACCCCCTGTCAGGTGGTCTCCCTGGTGGAATTGACCCAAAAACTTGCTGATGTCCTCCCAACAAGTCCTTGATCTCTATATGACACTGCTGTCAACCCTTTGAATCCTTCTGCGTAGTGATCAAGCACTCTGTGGCATATGTTACCTCCCCATGTCTAAATATCCTCTCCATCCTCTTCGCCGAAACTGTCCTGGGCGCTCTTGTTGACATGCCTCTCAGAACAACCCTCTTCCCGTCACTGTCTCTGAACCCCATCTCCAAGGTTTGGTAATTGGTGGTGATTTTTCCCAAGGTGATCATCCACTGGACACCCAATACCACATCTGTGTTAGATAGGTCAACCACATAAAATGTGTCTCTCACTGTGTAGTTGCCTAACTTAATCTCCAAGTTCGAAACTTTGTCTAGACACTCCACTGTATGGCCATTTGCTACTGCAAGATCAAACCCCTCAAACTCCTCTGTCTAAAGTGCTCGTCTCGATACCAACGGGTGATTGCCCGTTGTCCCTGAATAGTTTATGATTTGAAGGGTATCATACCTGAGAACACTAGAAAGGGTTGCTATGACTCCTCCCTTTGCTAGTTTCCGTCTGTTAGCCTGCTGAGGAAGCTGTGGAACTACCGGTGGGTGGGTCCCTGTCGGTGTTGGTGTTCTACGAGGAGGTTGCTCTTCTACCTAAGAGGACTCCTCCTCTGAGCTAGTGGATCCATTGTCTTGCTCCTTCTCCTCACTGTCCACACTATCTGCTGCCACCTCAATATAATGAATCTCTTCCTTGCCCATGCACCTGTGGCCTGGGACCCAAGTGTCTCTGCAGCTGAAGCAAAGCTTCTTCCTCATAAGCTCTCGCCTTGTCTCATCATGCAACTTCTCCTTGCCGTTCCATTCTCTTTGGAATGGCTTCTTGTCTCGGTCCTTCTGTGGTACAAAGGGTTTGGAAAAGGGTTTAGTCTTTGGTACTGAGTTTGCCAAATCTCGAGGGCGTAAGATGGCATTCTGCAAGGTGTGAGGCCTGTATGCCTTCACCCATCCTCTCAAGGGCTCTATGAGTCCCTCTGTGAATAATATGATCAACCTGGGCTCTTATATATCTCTCATTGCCACTGCTACCCGCTGAAACTCTATGATGAATGCCTCTGATATGCTAGTTTGTCTCAACTCGGCTAGATCTCTGAAGTGGATCTCGGGATCCCTCCTGTCAAACCTATCCATGAGTCTCTCCGTGAACTCCCTGCAGGAGGTGATGTGAATGTGTCCCAACGTCACCAATCCATGTTGCCACCACTCGTGCGCCTCACCCTCCAATTGTAGGGTAGCGAAATTGATGGCCTCTGTCTCGATCATCTGGTTGAGCTTGTAGTATGTGTCTAACTTTTGTACCCAAGCTCTGGCGGTGCATTTGGACGATCCGTCAAAAGAAGGTATGGTGAGTTTATCAACTTTCCGGATGAAATCAATGTTATGCCCCTGCTGTTGCTGTTGTCCTTCTCTTTGTGGCTCTCTGGGGCGGTTCCTGAGTCTGAGTTCGCAATACTCGACCAAGGTCATGTCCTGATGGAAGTCAATGTTGCATACTCCCTCTTGTACTCTGAAATGTCCTCCGCCTGAGTGGGCGACCGCTCTGCTATCGGCTGTTGTGCTGCTACTGGGGGTGCCCTCTGGAAACTGGGGAACAATGGCCTGGGGATTCTACTCGAAGAGGTGTATGTGCGAGTAGGAGACTGGGGTCTACTGCTTGCCCTTGAGTTCCCTTGTGCGGCATGTGGGGCTTGTGTGCCCGGGGTGCCCACTATAGCCAATCTATCAACCATCTGCACCAAGGACTGAGTCATGGCCTGCTGATTGACTACCAGATTGCCGAGTATTTGCATGAAGGTTGCCTCTGGGTCCATGGGGGCCTTACCACTGCCCTTTGGTCTCTCATATCTGTCTCCTAACATCCTCTCTGCCTCATGCTCAGCCTCACGCTCTGCCCTTCTCTCTGCTTCCCTCTGTGCCTCTTCCTCTTCCTCTTAGCTGGGAGGAAAAGGGGCAAAATCAGGTCTAGGTCTTCCCTGCTTGTGTCCGTTGTAAGTTACATATTCGTCATCTACGTGCTCACGACCCCCTGGGTCCTCTGCTGCACTCATCGTCTTTAGTCACAGGCTGGCATGACTAAAGCTCTGATACCACTGTAATGTTCCTGACTTGGCTAGTCTGGGGAACTCTGCTAATGTGTGTGTATGATTAATTGTTTACAACATATATATTGAGTATACAGATGGTAAATGAGACAAAAGACTATAAATCGTATATTATGATATACCCGAAGTACAATGCCGAATGCGGTTGACAATAAAATAAATCACTCGGCTAGATCAAAGACAAAATGGATCTTAGCCGGAATACAATAAGCAAACTAAAATGATAATACCCGATGATAGATGACACTATGGGATCAATGGATGATTTGCAAGTTATGGCAGCTCACGCGATAACTGCTACAAGTCCGGAAAGTTTGCCCCGATGGCTAGATCTCTCGGATCGGTCTTGAAACTGTCCCAAACAATGCGCCCTGCTGTCCCTCTCAGTCTTGGTGATTGACTGACCCCTCTACTGGTGTGTCTGGACCCAGATGGATGCCCTTGTTGAAATGCGCCCCCCTACTACTGGAAAACTGCGCCCTAGTGATTCCACCGTCAGAATTGCTGAGATGTGTCTCAAACTGACTGCCTTGGCCTACTGTGAAATGGGTTGGAAGGGTTTCCTTGGATCTGATCTGATGATCGCTGGGGAACCCCAAATGTGTCCTCCCCAAGTGTCGCACTCCCAATGTCTGGAAAATGCATCCCTGATGATTCCCCCGTCAGAATCTGACGAGAAACTGGGCAAAAGATGCGTATGGCCTGCTTCTCAAATGGGTCAGAGGGGAATCTCTGAACTCTCCCTGGATGGGACAAGTCGATCCACTGAACCTCTTCATAAGTTGCGCCCTCTCCCTGAACAAGTACGCCCCTGCTATTGAATCCTGTAGAACTGCTGTTGAAGACTGATGGAAGCCCTGTGTGATCTCCTCGGTGACTAGGGTGTGTCTCTCAACACCGAAATCAACCACTGGTGTATTCCTCCTGGAATCTACTGAGCTACCTCTCTTGAGATGCGCCTTTCTTGTCAATGACAAGTCAAAATCTGCATAATCATGAATTAGGTCACTGTACCTTCTCTTATAGCTGTCCGGAAACCTAATTCGCTATTGACTTCTAATTTTAGCTCATTTGTTCTATTTTTAGCTCAAGTTGGCTTAAAAGCGCTTTTAGCCACTTTTAGCTCAATGCCACTTTCCGATTATAACACCTTTGACTGGGATGACCTCTAGTAACCCTGATTACCCCTTTCTGGCCCTGGCTATAGTCTAACGGGGCTGTTTAGACCATTAAGCCTCCTCTCCGGAGCTCCTATTTGGAAAGGGACATTACAGATTAAAACTAGGTGCTAGGTAGCCCAATGCTTTTATTAATTTGTTACAATCTCTTTTTTGGGGACTCTTGTGATCCTTATAGATCCAGATCACAATTTTACAAGTTTTTTGGAAAAAAATATTTTTTGAAGAGGAAAAATGCTCCCGGGGGATCCCAAAAGCCCCAAATCCTGAAAATTTGGCCAGCATCTACTCTTGGATGTTTCCAAACGTGCAAAAATCAGCAAGGGAAATATGCTAAAAGATGTTGCAAATCACTTTAAAAGTGCTTGCAAAAAGGTGTTAGAAATATACAAAAAATTGCCAAATGAAACTTACGCTAAGTTGGCAATTTAGACACTAAGAAAACAAGCAAATAGCAAGCTTTCTTAGTGTCTTTGCTTGCTGTCCTGACTCCTAAAAAAGCAAGTAAAGCGGCACCAATATTGCCAAATATGAAGTTGAAAGCTCAAAATAAAATCTATGTTATAGCCTTAAAATTTTCCGTTAAAAATTAACTAAAAGAAAGACTTAGGCAAGCTAGATCTTATTGAAAATAAAACGTTTTGTGAATGAAATCTAGATCCAACTTGTATTTAACATGCAGTGACAAGTTGCTTTTAATCTAGCTTTCAAATGACAAACTTAAATCTTGCATGCAATGAAGTAACCAAAAGAAGATTGTTTTTATGAATTGAGAAAGAGAGGGAAAAGAGATTTTTTCTTGCTCAAGATGAATGCTTGGGCTATGGAGTCCTTTGAGGAATGGTTGAGGGATTCTTGCTCCAAAAAGTCTTGAAGATGTGTGAAGTATTTCACTCAAATGCTTCACCTCTCCAAGCTTGAGAACCTGTGAGACTAAAACAAATCTTGCCAACCAATTTCGTTAAGCATGTAAATTCCCTACAAATGAGAACTAGATAACATGTATATTAGCATAAATAAAACATGTAAATCTTTATTTGCAAATGTAAAGCATAGCAAAATCGCAAAAACAACCTAGTTTAAGAGATCTTACATCCAAGGTATACTTTAAGAAATTAGAATGCAAGAAAGCTAATCTAAAGATACCTCAATTGATTACACATGAGCAAATTTGCATCCACACCAAGATCACCATCCACAATTGACCTCCAAAGTCTTTTTATTTCAATCTCAAGAGAGTTACTATAGTAGCATTACAACACAAGCATTCTTCACCCAAGCTCCAACTAGCTTAGTGAAGGAGAGAATACTTGTTTAAATAGCCAAAAGGGCGTGAATCCCAATGAGAGGGCACATGACACATGTGAGGGGTGAGTGGCATGAGAGAGGGCGAGTGGCAAAAGACTCTGAGATAAGGTCGCTACCTCTCAAAGTAAGAGAGAGTATGGGAGTGACACCTCATGAAGGTAGGTGAAGGGATGGGTGAGTCATTCCTTGGGAATCGGGATTGATGTCCCCACTTGCAAATCCGCCACCTCAAGGGAGAGGTGCAACCTCCGTCTATGGGATCTCCACCCAATTGAAAACACATCAATCAAATCCCCTACTTACTCAATCATGTCGCCACATCTCAATTGGATTAGAGACAAAGGAAAACATGTCCCCGACATGTTTCCTTAAATAAAGGTGTGTTGAGTGTTTCCTTTATTTGTGTCTTTTATTTCCCTTTTGTGAGAGAAATTGATTTTTAGTGATTAGTAATCACTATTTTCATTCACAAAGGGGGTACATAGGTAAAGTGGGTATTCTAAGCAAGAAAATGAATACCCCCAAGGCATATGATGCCTCCTAGTACCACTTTTTTAACTTATTCATCAATTACAATTAAAATGTCCTGTTTGCGAGAAATATTTTATTTGCTGAAAACATTAAAAAAATCCTGAGGGGGACTTAGCACATTTCATGATGTCTAGCATGGTGATATACATTAGACACTAGACATAGACAACACACCATGGCCTAGCCAGTAGCCACTAGGACATACTCTAGCTTTGGAGGTAATTGAGTGAAAAAACCTAAAAATTATAACTTGCTTGTAAGGCAACAAGATATAATTTAAAAGTAAAAAAAAAACACTCTAGTGTAATGTACTAATGGCCAAGTGTTAGAGGGCTAAGCCTTTTTCAAAGTTCATCATGCTAGCTCATCTTATTACAATTCCCCCATGGGGGTATGGAAATGTGGTATGAAGAAAAAGAAGAAGGGCCATAATGGCCGGCTGGACTTATGAACTCTGAATTTGAACAAATAATTGTTCAATCTTTGGCGGCTCAACTGCAAGTCCATCCTAGTGCAACTTGGTGGGTAACAAGGATCACATGTCAATTATGATCGCATATTTGGAATCCTCATGGAAAATTGAATCTGATGAGTATGATATCATTAACATGCGACGAGGTTCTATTTTTAGCAGTGTCTATTTTTAGACATTTGAGACATGGTGGTGTTCTCCAAGTCATCCTGGACATTTTTGGCAGTTTCCTATTTTTTAGGGTTGGACCCCTATTTTTAGCAGGGGTGGTCGCCTCCAAAGGTGACAAGTGGTAGGGTTAGATTCCGACATTTGGCAGTGATTTAGTGTGACATGTGGCATCTGAGTCGCATAATTAATGAAGGGGCACACTTTCCAAGGTTAAAAGCATTAAATGCCAACTAATTAATTAAATGGAGGGTTTGTGGATGAAGTGGCAAGTCTCATGGACATGGTTGAGCCATAAGGCTTTGTCACCATTAATTTCCTCTCACTCACCGTAAATACCACTTTTCGTGCATTAAAGTTCATTAAAAGCCTTTATTCCTAATTAATGCGCTTTGTCCCTATTAAATAGGGCACATTCTCTCCCATTGACTAGCGCATGCATATCTGATCCAAAATTATCCTAAAAGCATGCGTTTAATCCCTAATTTAGCCATCCATGCGTTGAGTGATCTCTTTAAACACCAAAGCACATTGGTTTCCTCTCATTATCTATTTCCCATTCCTTGTGTGCCCTCACTCCTCTTCCCACAAGTGTGATGCATCCGTTGGCTCACACTCCTTCCCTCCACGCATGAGCCACCTCACCTCTCCCTCTCCTAATCCCTAGCGCATATCTCATGAGAGGCACCTCTTCTACCACTTTTCCCTCACACGTGGGTCCCTATTATCCACTTCTGTTCTCCTAAGTGCACCTCCTCCCTATATTTTAGGGCACATTTCTCCTTACTCATGCGCTTCTACAGTTCCTCTATCTCACTCACTCCTCCTTAACTCCAAGCATGCACTGATTCTTTCTCTAAAGCTGACATACTGTCCACTCTCCATCTCTTATTTTCCTCACTTACTCTCTATCTTCATCCTCCCATGTGCCCTCTCCCTAAAAATTAGGGCGCATTCCCTTGTCTTCTTTACTTAACATGCCTTTCCACTCTTCTTGACTATCCCACGTGTGCTCACTCACTCTACTTCACTCATGCACATGTCTACATTACCCATACTCTTCCTCCTATGTGCTTCCCCTCCTCTACTCACCTTCTTTAGCACTCATGCGCCCTCCTTGGTTCTCATTGGGAAGTGCGCCCCTCATTCTCTATATATTGGAGTGAGCTACATTGTTTTATGGTCGGATTTTTGCAGTAGCAGCTCTCATATTCTTTCTCTCTCTTCTCATTCTTCTTAGACTAGCCACTCTTTCTTTGTGTGAAGACATCATAGTGCTGGTTCTTGTGCTTGTTGATGTGGTGCAATCAGCCTTTGGCGGCCATTAATAAAGTAGTGTTGGGCTTATTTTTGAGCTTTCACTCTTGTCGGTATTGTGTTCTCTCTTTATGCATTGAATTAATAGTTCTTAGCCATTTATTGTGATAAGTTCTCTATCTTTTAAGTGGTTTTCTTTTCTATTTATTCCATCTTTCTCACGCTAACACTACAGGATCCTTCAAAGCGAAGTTAAAACTATATTTTCCTAATGTCTTGGCGGAGTGTTTACACACTGTCCAAGACATATTTGCTGCTGTTTTTGCAGAAAATCAGATCCAAGATTAGCAGCCCAATACCTAGGGACTCCCCCATGAGGTTGGCACGCACTAGCCCAAATGGAGAGGAGGTTTTCTCGTAACAATTTGGGGCATTCTCTCCTTGAATTAACCACTTTTCCTTCACTGATTTTTAATTATCAGATACGATAATTAAATCTTTGAATGCCTGCCAAGATAGACTATGTTGGCTCCATCTAGGTAAATCTGTGGATGACAGCCAAAATAGACTATGTTGGCTTAGGATTCTCAGGGAAGAAAATCCAGGGGTTAATAGGACTATGGTTTTTAAATGTCTTAATTATCCCATTTCTTTCTTTATTCGCTTGCTGCAATCTACCTCTGGGCCTTTAGACCCTTCTTCTCATAAGTGAATGAGGTACATGCCTTTTTGGTGTACAAGTAACCACATTACCCAAAAGGTGGGAGAATGGAAGAATCAAGGACGGAAAAGGGGTAAGTATGATCGAGAATGGTATGCTACCCCTTTCAAGGAACCACCAATAGTATGCCTTTTCCCCAGGAGTAACAACACGAGACTAGGATGCCTAGGATGGCCACCAAGGTGAAACAAGGAAAAAAGCATAACTTATGAGCTCATGATTCATTATCCAACTTCAACCTATGATGATTACTCAAATGCCCAATGCATTAAATATGACACATTATATGAAACAAGGACTAGTGTACCTTATAATGTGATGGGCCACTATCTCCCAATGAGCCTTGCTGATTGAGTGTGAGCCATGCTGGTGAGGAAGAGGCATCTGAGGGGGCTGTTGGGATGAACTCTGTGGACATGACGATCATCATGATCGTTGGGATCACTGTCTTCATTGTGGGACACGATAAATGATCTCTTCTAGTTACCCCTAGGTGAGAGGGGGTAACGAGACTCCTTCCCATTTACCTCAAAGCCTTGAGGCTGCTCTATGTGCACTTCTTCCTCGATGATCCCATTAAGGAAATCTGTCTTCACATCCATCTCATGTATCCTCCATGTCAGAAATGAAACTAAGGAGATAACTGCTCTAATTGAAGTGTACCTGGTGATTGGAGCAAATGTCTCCTCATAGTCAATTCCCTCTTTTTGGGAGAACCCTCTCACCACTAACCTCACTTTGAACTTTTCAATGCTGCCATCTACCGCATTCTTGATCTTGTAGAGACACTTGGAAATCAATACCGACTTCCCTTTCGGTCATGGCACTACGTCCCAAACATTATTCTTCATGATGGAGGTGTACTCCACCATGGCATCCTGCCATACCTACTGGTTTTCTATCTCTTGAAAGTTGGAAGGCTCAAAATCTATGATGCTGCTGATCGATACCATGTAGTTTGGAAACTTCTTTGGAGGTATGCTCTCTCTAAATGTGCTCCTTGGAGCCTCAACATACTCTTGAGCATCCCCCAATGTCTTGGTGAACCATCGAGGTCTCATGACAGAAGTGGAAGGGGTTATTGTCTTCTCCTCTTCACTTGAAGGCTACTGTACTACTCTAGAAGTCATTGGGGACTCGAGCTCAATTGTCGGAGCTTCTTGATCCTCATCCTTTGTCACTGGAATAGGCTCATGGGACAAAGTATTCCTTAAACTTTACATCTTTCTTACTACTGTCTTCCTCTGCTTTGGAATATAGACCGTGTAGGCCTATGAAGTCTCACTGTAACCTACAAATAAAGCCTTCCTGTTGGAGGGTTCCAACTTAATCCTCTTTTCTATCGATACATGGATATAAATTGGACAACCAAAGATGATGGAAATGACTCACATCTAGCTTCACACCAGTGAATGCCTCCTCTGGTGTCTTGTTCTCCAAGATCTTGCGAGGACATTGGTTTTGAATGTAGACCAATGTGTTGCAAGCCTTTGCCCAAAGAAACATCGAGAAGTCTTGGTCATGAATCATGGCCTTAGAAGCCCCTATGATGGATCGATTCTTTTGCTCTGCAACCCCATTCTGCTGTGGGTTATATGGAACAATCATCTCCCTCTTGATTCCTGCCTCCTTGCAGTAACCCTCAAACTTCTTGGAGGTATACTTACCCCCATTGTCTGATCACAAGACTTTGATCTTCTTCTTTGTTTGGTTTTCAACTAGAGCTTTGAACTCCTGAAACTTGTTAATGATCTCATCCTTGGTCTTTAGGAAGTAGATCCATGTTTTGCGAGCGAAGTCATCAATGAAGGAAACATAATACATGCTTCCTGTAATTGATGCTACTGACATCAGTCCACAAACATCCGAATGCACTAGGTCTAGAATCTCCTTAGACCTATGCTCGTTGTTTGGGACAACAACCTTGGCAAGTGTGCACCTCTACATACTCCATATTGCTCAATACTGGACTTTGGAAGACTCATGACTATCTACCTCAAAATAGGCAACACCCTGTGATGCAGGTGCCCCATCCTCTTGTTCCACAACTTGCACAAGTTGTCATTGTTATGAACTAGGGCTTGAATAGGTTCACTCTGCAACCTGTTAAGATTACCTTCTCTAACCCGTATTACCTAAGCTGTATCTGGGCTAGATTCCTTTGGCTTGATGAGGACTTGCTGGTTCTTGAAGACAACCGCAAATCTCGTATCCTCCATAACCAAAATTGAAAGGAAGTTCTTTCTAACTTGGAACAAACAAGATATTGTCGATATCTAAAGAGTTAACTGATTGGAAGGGAATAGTTTCAGGTGTGGAAGGGAATAGTTCCAACTCCTGCTATTGGGTACTTGGCATCATCATCAAGCTCAACCTGTACTCGACTCTTTCTTTAGACTAGAAAATAATTGCTGGGATGATGTCATATGACGAGATGTCCCACTGTCCACATACCACGACTTCCGAGAAACCTTGATGGTAGGAAGGCAAGATACCATCGAGAAATCCTTCTTGAACTTGGAAGCAAACTTTTTCATCTATGTTTCTGCAGAGGCTGCTACCTGCTTCTGTTGTCGCTTCCTTTTACCCTTCTTATCTTGACACTGTGATGCGTAATGATCATGCTTATGACAAATGAAGCACTTGATTTTACTCAAGTTCTTCTTTTCTTGTTGTGAGGCTGGCTCCTTACTCTTCCCCTTACCCTTGTTGAGTTCTTTACCTTTGCACTTATTTGTCTGACCAAATAGGGCTAGTTTCTTGTCACCACCCTTCTTGCTACCCTTGATTCCATTTGAGTCTTCTCTTGGATATAGTCATCCCACAACCTTTCAAAGTTCGGAAGGTGCTCACAAGCACAAATACCTTTGACAAATGGTTCCCATGAAGTTGGGAATCCATTTAGTGCCATGTTCACTAGCTCTGCATGTGCAACCGTCTTCCCAACTATTGCAAGTTGATCACGAATCTSCATGCTCTTTATAAGGTAACTGGTGATTGAATCTGATCTGGTCATCTCTATTGATCCGGGCTTGTTTTGCAGTATCATCTTTCTGTTTATATTCTCACTCTAGTAGAGGCTTATCAGAGCATCGAATATCTTTTTTTCCATCTTCCTCTTGGATATATGAGGGATAAAATGATSCTTTATGGCATCCATGATCATCCGCTTGGCCTTCACTCCCWTCTTCTTGTGAGCTTCCAATTGCTACAGATATGTAGGCAAAGGCACAACATCCTTGACAATATCCCATTAATGATGCAACAAAATATAGTGTAACCCATGTAACCATGCCTCCAAATTGGTGTCAAGTGTGACCAAATGAAATCTCTTGGTGAAATGTGCCTTTGTAACATCCTCCAATAAGCCAACCATACTCCTCCACACCTTTGTTCTTGCCTACGGATTATGAATGGTACTTGGGCAAGACGAAACAAGGTGCATGGCCTCCAAGTCTCTCCTTGCAACCTATCGTTGAACTCCCAACTTCGAAGTACTTCTATTATGTTCGTCATAGAGGAACGCCCTTGAAAATTTGGATAATGCCATGCATTTTCATGCGATAACACACATTAGAAACTACCATCATTTGATACACTACAAGTATTCTATATGTTAAAATTCTCTACCATGCATAGTATAAATTTTGATTAAAAAAAGATGAGGAACCAAATAGATCAAGGTTGCCCTACCATAATGAATATAGAGGACCTCAATGTTAGTGTTAATTTCTCGAAACAAAGATATCTCAAGGTTGGGTTTTGTCTAGTTGGCTTATTTTAATAGTCCCTTGGTTCGTCACTAATCAATGTATTCCCTAGTTCTTCACTCTCTTTCTCCTTGGCTCTTCCTAACCGTAGCTTCAATACCATGATAGCCTAATATGTAGAAAACTTGGACATAAATACACCATTGAATATTGAGAGAATTATCATTTGATTTCATACTTGCAAAAATGATCGACACAATTTTAAATACATCTCAAGTCATAGGAGAGGTGGAAGACCGAGAGTTTGTTGGGAGATGAAACACCATATGTCATGTTTGACTTAGTTATTACTTAATCTAAAACTATTTGTAATGTACAGTGACCATGAAATGAATAAATACACCAATAGAGTTGTCGTGTTGATTAGTGAAATTACCAACATCAATATAACCCTAAAAAAAGGTAATACTTGGTTTACATTCCAAAGAATTAGAATTCCAACACAACTCCTTTTTGAAGACATTCCTAGGGTACTAATCAAAGATGTTCCATTTGAGAATCTCATCGATAGATAGTTCTAATAAAAGTCCACCTAGGATTGATTGATGCTTCTCCAATGTGATGATATTGCTTGAAAATTCAATTTTCTTTTCGTCTTGTTTCCTCATGTGCTTTGAGGTCAACGCCTTCCTAGATGGAAGGGCATGTAATATACCTAAATTGTATAAAAAATATTAATTATGGAAGGATGTGTCCCTTAGATTGTGGGAAAAGAACACGAATAGCCAATTTTTTTGAAATATTCTATTGTGATAAGTTTATTGTTGCCTAAGGTATTTCTATCGTGAAAAGTTTATTAGAAGTGGCTTTGTAAGCACTACGCCACTTTCCTGGATGCATTATTTGTGAAAATTTGTCATACTAGCTATTTTGAGTTTGTGTGATGCATTCTTTCTATGGCTTGGGTTGCTTTTAGTATTGAAGAAATATATAGAGGGTAAAGTTTTCTTTTCTCTGAAGTTCTTAACAACTAGAGAATCCTAAGGAATTGAATCTAGATTTAGAATCTCTTCAAATTATCTTCGAAGAGAAGTAGGAGAATAATTAGTTCTAGTTATGGAAATTTTAAAAGAAAATGCATTCATGGTCTTTACTCGAATGCTAGCATATTCCCTCATAGTGTTGTTCTTTCCTAGCAAATGACCTAAGCCTAAATTATTCTGTTTCTCTTAGCTCCAAAAGTGAGAAGGGCCAACACCGTGTTTGGATTCTCTATACTACCCTTCCAAAAACACTTGAAAACATACTTTAAAAAACAATCAATCTATTATACCTCATAAATTGTAGATCTCTAAGTATTTTATATTGGATATTGCAGCTAAAAAATTTGAAAACTCTATTTAATGAGAGGGTGAAGCAACTTGCAGAGACACTTTTATCGTACGTTGGCATGCCATGTCGGTAAGAAACAATTGAATTTGGTTAGTTTTTTTCGAACTATCCTCTTTAGGTATAATAATTGTTCTTTATTTTTGAAATTTATGAGTTAGATATTTTTCAAATAGTTCGGTCTCTAGGTCTTTGGCATGCAATTTTTTTTTGGTTCAACAAAAGTTACAAATCACATTTCAAGGACATGGTAGCCTAGTTGTGGTGTTTGAGTTGCATTGATGCTTCTAGAAAAGAACATTACTTATTGTTTTATTAAGAAGTTAACTTAGATGCTACTCGTTGGTTTTAACTAAAATAGTTGCATCAAAATGTTATTTTGTCTTAAGTTGGCTACTAAGAATTTCCTAAGGTTTACAAGTTATAAAAGCCCCCTTTTTTGCCACCATTTAGAGATCCTTGCTTTTAATTACTTTGACCTCCTTGTTGGGAAAGAGGAAACTCTTCACTCCCTTGGAAGGTTGTCGAAAGGGACCCTATTTGAGTTAAAACCATTGCAATGTTGACAAGTAAGACTAGTTAAACTTAGGTTCCTTATAACTTAGATTATAATCTACAATGGATGGGCATGGAACAAGGATATTTCTCCTAAGATAAATAAGATATGACAATTTTCTTAATGTCCAACAAATGACCAAGAAATAGGTCAATGAAACTAGAGAGTACAATCAATACTCAATAGACCATAGGAGTGTCTAGATTCTAGATCACTCCTAGATGCTAAAAAGTTAATGACAAAGGAGAGATACAAATGAAAAGAAAAGAGAGAGCATTAAGATCTAGGTAAAGCAGAAGAGGAAAACCCTAAAAGGTGTGAGGTCCTAGCTGAATATCAACATCATAATTGGAACTGTTATCCCCAACTCTTAGGGATAACTAAGGAGACCATGTCTTGAGGCCCTCAGGTTGCAAACATGGACTACCGAGAGACAGCTTGACCAACAGTGTCCACTTGCACAGACATAGACCCACCTCGCCACCACAGTTCCAGGTTCATCATGAAGGTATCCACCACATCAACTGGCTTCCGGAAGACATTGGGTATTACTCCATGAGGTACAAGCCAGGTATTATGGTGAGTGTCATTTCAATATTTGAGGCATTTGAGTTTGTATATTTTAAAAATGCTTTTGATTATGTAACATTTGTTTGGACATTATGCTCTTTGCCTTGTTACACTTTGGTGGTTGACATTGCGCCCTAGTAAGCGGGTCACCCTTAGGGATAGATTTTCTACTGGGAGGTCCTCTTGACGAGTTATCGTGCCATTCTCAACCATAGTTGTCCCTTTCCACACTTCATCCACTCATCTTCTTACCTTTTGGAATTTTCGGGTGTACTGATCCAAGAAGGGATGTCCCTCATTTCATGGGAAGAAGGGGCTGAAGGCCCAGGGGCTTGTAGCTGGCAAAAGATAAAATCCAATCACGAACCTTCTGGATACTCGCCTAGGGATCCCGAGGACAATGAAATGTCTCTTGTAAGAAACTAATGGGATCCGTGAAAAATAATTAATAAAAAATGCCAACTAAGGTAGAGCATTTGTGGGCACTATTTTTCATACTTAAGCAGAAGCCCCACATATGACTTCAACTTGGGGAAGCATGATGTGACCAAGGTAGAGTCAAGGTGGGCATTGTTTTTCATGCTTACGTAGAAGCTCTACCTTAGCTTCAACTTGTAAACATATTAAAAATAACAAAAGGCAAATAAATGGGCTTGGAAAAAGGTTGCATTGAAAACGAAGGTGCAACACACCCTCTACAAAGGCACCCATAAATGAGATAATACAGTCCCTTGTATGTCATGAACCCCATGCCCAAGAGTCTTGCCCCTGTTATCCCCTATCCTAGGGATAACTAAGGAGATCATATCTCGAGGCCCACAGGTCCTAGATATGGAGTGCCGAGAGCCAGACGACTTGAGCTTGGCCCCAGAGGGCCCATCTTTTCTTCAGTGCAGTTCATCTATCAACAATAGCAACAACATCCATCCCACTAGCCTGGTCCTGAAGTAGCAGTGGGTCTTGCTCCATGAGGTAATGAGTCCGGGTATCATGGTATTTGTCACTCTAATTTTCGAAGCATTTGAATATGTTGCACTGAACTCTCCTTCATTTCATAACATTTGCTTGGAAATTATGCTTTTTAACTTTTTCATACCTGGGGGGGGTGACAGAATGCCCTAGTAAGCTGGTTCCCTTTAGGATGAGTTGCCACTGGGTGGGTCTATGAAAGGTCATCGTCCATTCCTTCCATACTTACCATTTTTCATCATTATCCCTCTCATCTTCCCCTACATTGGTTCGGGCATTGGGTTTGCCACACTAGGAAGGGTTGTACCTTGCCTTGTGGGAAGAAGGTGCTAAAGGCCCAGAGGGTAAAAGTAGCTGGCAAGAGTTAAAAGCCAAAATAAAACCTTTGAGATGCTTGGCCAAGGGATTCCCGAGGAAGCATTAAAAGGATTCTCAGTAAGAAAAGGGGACCCGTAAAAATAAAACTCAAGGTCTAGTTGGTGGATGGGAGGTCTCATCATGAGCCGGCCTATTAGGTCCATGGGCATGTAGTGGTATGACACTACCATCTATCTGGTCACCAAACCAGGGTAGTGGCTCTTGGTGGCATAGCCAAGAGAAAGGGGGTCTCATCATGAGCCAACCTTCTTATTTCCGTGAAGTGCTTGTGGGTAACGCTGTCACCTCTGATCACCACGCCAAGACAGTGTCCCCTAGCTTTTCCCTTGAAAGAAAAATCAATAAGACTAAGAATAAAAGGGATTGAATGGGCTAGGAAACAATGGCATCCATGATAAGGTGCAACTCGCCCTCTACAAAGGCACCCATGGGCAAGACCTACATTTCCCTGTTATCACTGCAACCTCTGCCCAAACACTTCCCCTACACCATTTCACACACTTACATGACCTGGATTGGCTCTCACCTRGGAAACACCCCAAACTTGAGGATGAATAGCCCAATAAGACATCTTGAGATCCTCTCCAAACCTGACTTGTTAAACTGCATAACGTCTTTGAGCATTTGTCTGGATAAAGGGGGGTTTGATGCACATGTTTGGGTAATTTGATTATTGGATGTGGTTGACATTGCTATGATCCYTGTGACTTATGATCCCATGGAGGGCGTACTTGTTGTTGCTGCAGGACCATGCCTGGTGGACAGGTACATATGAGATGATTAGCTCGGACCTCCATGGGGTTGAAATCCCACAGATGGATGTTGTGACCCCAGCCAGGGGCAGAGAGATGTTAGAGACTTGCACCAGGAAAAAGGAAGGACGTTTCACCGGAGACACTTTGGTAGACCTAGACCCAGGGGTATCTTGCTCTTCCACCTGGACATTGGCCTTGGGAGGCCCATGATGTCACCATTGTGACCCTAGACGTCACCCAACGTCAGGATTGGCATTATGGAGGCAATTGTGTGCTAATTGGTACGTGTGGCATCATCTAGGGGCTTGGAAGGCCTACCGTTTTGCAGATGAGGCCCAACGTTTCACCCAAGAGGCTCAACATCACCCTAGAAGGGCATGACGTCACCTCTAAAAATGATTTTAGGGTTTAATTATTTGAATTTGTGTAAAAACTGGATTTTTCATGTAATTTGGCCATGTCGGCCTTTTGATGACCTAACATTAATTAAAGGTCATAATTATTTTATAAATAGAGAGATAAAACTCTCATTGATTCATGATTCACTCATTGCACAAGTGATGGTTTGGAATTCGGCCCTCTTTAAGGGTTATTAGCTGAAATCACTTCTTGGAGGAGGCAAATCTTGGTGTATTTTGGCAAATTTTCATGTGGAGGATCTTCAACTAGGGTTTATGCTTGATTATTCTTGGTGAAGTAAGTAGAAAATTGCATTTCTTTATTGTGAATGAATGCTTATGGTGAATTTACTTGTTTCATATCAAAGATTATGAATTGCTTGCTTGAAACCCTAGGAGAAAGACATATGTTACTATCTTTTTCTCTATAGTCTTCCACTTGCTAAAATTTCTTGAAAGGAACCTATCTAGAAGTAGATACTAGAGCCGTACCATTGTAGCACTCTAGTAACCCTACCTCATTGGCTATTGCATATTTTATTCCAATTTGTCTAAGGAAAAGAGAAATCGCTAGGGCTTAATTTTTATTACTTTCTAGCAATTATCTCTAGGAGTTGGATTTTTGAGGCCTTGGGATACGAACACCTCTCTCATCCTCTCCATCCCCTTTGGCTAAATATTATCATTGCTACTTTCCTCTAAGAATTGTTGCTGCCATCTTTGACTCCATTACCCTAGAAAGGCACTAGACACTCATTACAAGTGTTGATTGATCAAACAATCTTCAGAACCTCTTCTCTTGAACACCTACTAACTCCTACTAACCTTAGATTAGCCTAAATCATTAACCTACTTGCTGCTGTTGCAAAGGATTGCTACAGCCATCTAACAACAACAAATTAACACTAAAAGTGACATGTTATGCTAGCTAGACATTGCTAAAACTGCTTGTGACAATCTATTATCAATTTGCCTATTTAAAGCTATTATTTCAAGTCTTTTATCAAGCATTTTGAAGCATAATTATCGTGGCTGTTGCTAATTTCTTATTGCTGTTATAAATGGTTATACTATTGCAATTTTATATCAACTAGTACATTCTTAAGAGTTCATTTTGTTGTGAATCACTAATATCATTTTGGTACTTGGAAAGTGCCCCTTTTTTGCTTTGTTGTCGTGTTCTGGGCAGGTACACAATAATATTTTCTTGCTTCATCTTCAATAAGACTTAAAGGACCCCTTTAACTTGAGTGACCTGTGAGAGGGGAGGGACTTTCTCTTATCATTTGCCTTAGCCTTCTCAAACCCTCAAGCCACTGGGGACGTCTCCCCTGGGGTAGCCTTGACATACTCCAAAATAGAAAGGGATTCCCTATTAAGGTGACAGTGATAGGTCATTCCCAGTTACGCCAATTTTGTGTCCACTTGCCTTGGGCTTTAGGCAAGTACAAATTGTGCGATAACAACCCCCGTCCATGTCACTTTGTCCACATGTCTTAGAGAGGGGTCCACTTGGGAAACACTCTTAAACTTGAGGTACGATTCACCCAATAGGTCCCTTTGTCAACCCTCCCATACCTAAACTTGGCAT
The DNA here is from genome assembly GCA_032191745.1 of Picea mariana. NCBI lineage: Eukaryota > Viridiplantae > Streptophyta > Pinopsida > Pinales > Pinaceae > Picea > Picea mariana. The sequence goes on from JASDQU010683275.1 coordinate 137,394, forward strand.
ATCGTATAGGGTCTTTGAGCACTTGTTTATTTTGATGAGGTAGTTTGGATGTACATGCTTAGATGGCTCTTTTATTGATTTATTTTACTCATCAAGATGCATTTGACTTGAGATCCTTGGAGGGCGCATTCATTGTCTTTGCAGGATCTATTTGGTGGACAGATTTGGAAGAACAAGCCTAGCTTGGGATTTTTTGGGGCTTGAATCCTAGAGGTTGGATACCATGGCCCACACACCGGACAAAGATGCTAGCCTTTGGAGACCTGAGGAGATACCATGGAGGACATAACCCATTCCTTAGCCAGCCCAACGATTTGGTCTTGAGGCTAAAACGTCACTTTTGAGGAGGTTGACGTCACCCCAGGGCTAGGGTTGTGGTGGTGGTGTTGTTGTTGCTTGACACTTGGCACATTTTGATGGAAGAGGTTTTGACTTGGAGGAGAAAGGCCCAGTGCATAAGAGGGAGGCCCTAGAAGTCCCAATGACTTCGCCTTTCCACTCCAACGACTTGCAAAAAGTGCCAAAATGTCACCCTAGAAGAGGGATGACGTCACATTACGGTTTCTATTGTGCATTTTTAAAGTTAAATTGAATTTTATAATGTAAAGGGGCAAAGTAAGGGTTGTTGCCCCCTTAATTTGTGGTTTACCCTAAATTAAGTGGACAAACAATTTTAGTAGGATTTGTATAAATAGAGATCATTTCTATTTCATTTTACATCATAGCTCTCCCATTGTGAGAAGACTTGTGGCTGAAATTTGCACCCTACTTGGGCATTTCGGTATCTCTCTCTTGTGCAAATGATTTTTGGTGATTATCTCTTGGTGAATGCTTCAGCTAAGGTGGTGCACACCTCTTGGAGACTTCTTCTCTTGCTTATGAATGATAATTTGCTTGGTGAACTAGGGTTTGTTTTTGCATCTCTCTTGGAATTGGTAAGGAAAATATGCAATTGTTAATTCTTCTTGCTTGTTTCATGGTTATTGTTGGTTGAAAACCTAGGAGGAGTATAAGTGCATACACCCTCCATTAAGCTTCATCTCATTTGCTAGTTTACAAGTCTTTTATTACAAGGTTGCTAGAAGGAGTATAAGGGTGTACACCCTCCTTGATTTACCTTAGTTTGATTTGCATACCCTAGGGAGTAAGAGGGTGTACACCCCTAGGGATTTTGTTGATCTAACTCATGCTTTTCAAGACTCCATTCACTGAAATTTTAAAGGCACTAATCTGAAGTTTGCATTGGAGAAATAAATTATTTGCTTTGGTAAACGTGATATAGTGAGATATTGATATTGTTCAAGTTGGAGTTTATTGTTGATGTTGTGAGGTTGCTAAAGCCTCTAAGGCGTCTTGGTCTACTTAGTCTTCTTGGAGCTATAGCTAAACAAAAGCTACAACTATTAGGGCTGTAGCAAAACACTCTCTTTTTGATTCATAACTTACATTTCAATCGTCAAAATTTGCTAGCAAGCTGCCATAATAATCTACCAGTCTGAATGCACTTTCTGGTTGGTTTACTTGTACATTTTGTGGGTTGAAATTGTCTGTTGTAGCAATAGTTTGCTATGGCCATAAGGATGATAATATATCTCTGCAATACTTGTTCATAACAACCTTATCTTTGTGCTAAAGTCTTATGCTTTCATACTTGAGTTATACTAGTAATTGCTAGATTATCTCTTGCATTATTTACTTGAATTTTAGCATCTCGTTAGCAGCTTTAATAATCATTTACTTGCTGATATATATTTCTGTTGACTACTGCAAATAGGGACAGCAAACTTAACTTGCTTGTCCATTGGATTGTTTAGCTTGTATCTTGTCTTTTCTTGTGTCTCGGGTAGGTACAATCATCTTCTGTAGGTACTCGTTTTTCTTGGCAATTATTAACCACTTCCGAGACTCTTTCCCAAGCTATCTTCCACCTAGCATCTTGACCTATAGGGGCATCACTTCCATCTTTTCACTTTTTGTCCAAATCCCCCTAGGGTCACCCGAGACTCCCCTTGTGTTGGATTCTTCCTTCACTAAAGTGAGGGGAGGGTTTATCTGAGGTGAAAGTGGGTAAACTCTCCCACCGTTATCGCCATCCAGTGGATTGGGTCAGGCTTTTCCCAACCTACAGTTTGTGCGATAACAAAAACCACAAGTAGAAGTAAAGGTGGAAGAGAGAGAAGAGGTATGCTTTGTTGATATTTGGTAGCTGCGGGAGATACTCTCCCTCCTAGACGACCTTTCTTAGATGAGAAGAAGATTCCGAAAGCAAGAGAACCATTGAACAAATTTGGAAATACCCTAGAAGAGAAGTCGGCCTCCAAGGATAAATAATAAATGAAGTGACACCATCCCAGAGGATAAGTCGACCCAATAAGGAGGACAAGAAGACTATAAATACAAGGCGCCTTGGCTCATTTGAGACACACTCACACTCTCATCCACATAAAAGTGAGGCGCAAGTCTGAGGAAGGTGACGCAACAACTATAGTAGCAAAAGATTCTTATTGTTTAGTCTTTGTGGTAACTCTCTCTTGTGCGCTACCCTTAGTAGAGGTGCGCTACTCTTGTATGGTGTTGCTGCTGTAGTTGGGGTGGTTTTTTGGGTTGTATCTTTAGCTAGCCATTGTGCTAGGGTTTATCTGTTGGTTCATGGTTGGACTTGTTTGGACGAAATCTCTCGAAGAAAGGTTGGCTGGGTTTTTCCTCCATTTGGGGTTTTCCCAGGATAAACTCTTGTGTCTTATTGTGCTTGTTACTACTGCTCTTATTTTCAGTACATGATATAAATGCTAATGTGAAAGAAGATCTAAATATACTCTTAAATCTAATTGCTCTGTCAAAGTGAATAAAATCTAATATGGAATCAGAGCTAGTTACCTTCAGAACAGTCTAACTACTGGAAGGAAGATCGTATTTGCCGTAGTAACTTGCCCCTGCAGCTGCAGTGACCTTGCCGCTGCAAGACACTCTCCTTGTCAAGTTCGTTGAGCACTATCCCAAGATCGTTGGGGTTAATTCTTTCACTGGGAGGTTCGCCCTACCCTAGCACACCCCCTGCAACCTTCAGTTTGCGGTTTGGTGAAGTTCGAAAATTTGAAATTTCTCAGATCTAGGGTTTCTACCGGCGAAAATGAGTACCGGTATGAGAGTTGAGTTGAAGATAGATTGGATGGAGCAGATAACTTAAGATCCTGGAAGCATAGGGCACTCCTCATTTTAGAAGAGAATGAGTTATTGGATCATATCAAGTAGGTACTTCCAGAACCAGAAGAAGACGAAGCCAAAGCAAAGTTCAAGAAGAATGAAGTCAAGGCCAAAAGGATCTTGACAGACTTGATTAAGGATCCTCTGATACCAAATGTATCAGAACTGAAGATATCAAAATAAATGTTTGATGCCCTAACCAGACTTTATGAAAGAAAGAATACCAGCCGGAAGCTTACTCTAAGGCATCAACTAAAAAATGTGACAATGAACAAGTCAGAAACAGTCTCCAACTACTTCATGAGAATCTCGCAGATTAAGGACCAGTTAGCAACTATTGGAGACTCAGTAGACGATGTAGAGCTTGTGACCACTGCACCCAATGGATTTTCTTCTTGTTGGGAACCATTTGTTCAAGGGATTTGGGCAAGGAGTAAGTTGCCCAAATTTGACAAGCTGTGGACATACTGTATCGAAGAAGAGTCTAGGTTGATATCCAAAACACAAAATACAAATGATCACGAAAATCAAGCACTTGCCGCCCATGTGAAGAAAATGAAGGATAGAAGAGAAGCCAACTCGAAGAGAGCTAAAAGACCACGTTACAAGAAGGATGCGTCAAAGGTCAGATGCTATAGTTGCCAGAAGTTGGGGCATTATGCCTTTCAATGTCCTCATAGGAAGGAGAATGGAAAGCATCAAGCACATGCAACAGATACAGAGACAAAGGAGTCAAAGGACGAAGAATATGTATTTGTCTCAACACTCACAGGTACTATCACTCAGGGGACTGATTCTTGGCTCGTGGATAGCAGTGCTTCCAAGCACATGACCGGATTCAGAAGTTCCCTTACAAACTTGACATAAAAGAGCTCATCCCTTCAAGTGGAGCTTGGGGATGATTCCAGGCATGCAGTCAAAGGAGTAGGAAAAATCTCACTTCAACTTGACTCAGGTAATCCCATTTCAATTAAAGATGTGTTGTTTGTATAAGGCTTGAAGAAGAATCTTCTTTCCATTTCTGCTTTAGAAGATAAAGGTTTTAGGGTAGCATTTGTGGATGGCCAAGTTCTACTGTAGCCCAAGAATTCAAACATAGATTCAACTACCGTGATTGGTGTCCGAGTGGGAGGACTATATAAATGGAAGGGACACCAAGAACAAGCCCTTGTACACAATGATGTTAGCCATAGTGAGCCATGGCACCGAAGACTTGCTCACCTAAACTACAGAGCACTACCAGGTTACAAGTCTAGCAGACATGCAGGTAGAACATGATGGGGCTTACAAAGACTGCGCACTTGGCAAGAATGCCAAGAAAAGTTTTGCAAACAGTGACAGTAGATCCGAAGGGATCTTGGACATCATATATTCAGATGTATGCAGACAAATGATGGTGCCCTCCCTAGGAAATTTTGTATACTATGTCATTTTCATAGATGACTACTCACGGAAGACTTGGATCTACTTTTTGAAAGCGAAGGATGAAGTCTTCAATAAGTTTCAAGATTTCAAGGCGTTGGTTGAGAATTTATCTGGAAGAAAGATTAAAATCTTGAGATTTGATAATGGAGGTGAGTTGTAAGTACAACTCAAATGAGTTCACCGACTACTGCAGAGAAGCAAGGATTAAGAGGGAGCTGAAAACTCCCTACAATCCCCAACAAAATGGGGTTGCAGAAAGGAAGAACAGATCTATCGTGGAAGCTGCTAAAGCAATGATCCATGACCAAAACATACCCATGCACTTATGGGTAGAAGCTTCCAGTACAACCGTGTACGTTCATAATATAAGTCCTCACAAGATATTGGGGAACAAGACACCTGAAGAGGTATTCACTGGAAAGAAACCAAAAGTCAGTCACTTGAGGATATTTGGTTGTCCAGTGTATATGTGAAATATCCCTGATCCGGATGATCAAGATATTTGCTACTGTCTTACTGCTCCAGCGTGCAGATCTGATACA
>JASDQU010683275.1:147641-173829 GCA_032191745.1 Picea mariana
GATTTGTATTCCCACGCATGCACTGTTATTATTCATAATATTGAGTTGTTGGCCTTATCTACTATTGCATGTGTCATTTTATGATTGTAAAACCTTTGTTATGCTACATGCAACTATAATAACCTACATGCAACCATAATAACTGACATGCAAACACTTTAAACAAGAGATCGTCCACATCAAACCCTAAAACGCATCCAGAAACCCCTAGTGTATTAGATCTGCATGTTAGAATAGGAAGATCGTGGCAAATATCTTGATCAGCCGGATCAGGGATATTTCATGTTTATGGTTCAAATAAATGCTAAAATGAAATAAACCTCATGCTTGAGCCTAGCATAGTGAAAATTCAACAGCGAGGGTAGACCACTGAGTAGCACCACAAAATTGGCACAAGATAGGCGCATCACTAGAGCAGGATAGCGCACCACAAAACTGGCACAACTGGCAACTGGTAACTGCAACTACAACTGTAACTATAACTGCAACTGTAATTGTAGCTGGCATGAAACAACTAGGCAGTACCACACAAACTTAGTGCAAATCTTCCAGAGGTAGCGCATAAGTGAAATCACTAATAGCCACCAAGAATATCCTTCCCCAAGTAGGGCGCACTCTCCAAGAGAACCATAAACCAGAAATAGCGAAACTACTGCAACTGCAATTGTATCTGCCTAGTGAGCACTACAGAAGGAGAACTATTTGACTATACAAGTGAATTGACCCAGATTTGTATTTATACTAATCTGGGCGCTTGTCTGGGGTCGACTTCTTATTCTGGGTCTTCAAATTTACTTTATTATTTCTGTGGGCCGACTTCTCTTCTTGGAAATTATATTTCCACTTTATTATTATTTCCTATGGGTCGACTTCTCTTTTGTGGTCTTCTATTTCACTTTAGTCTTTTTCGGGGTGTTCTTCAACTGTTCAATGGTCTTCCTTTGACTTCTTGGAATCTTTTTCTCTAAGAAAAGTTCTGTAGGAGGAAAATACCTCCTGCAACTACCAAAACCTCAACAAATTTATCTTGGGAAAACCCCAAACCCGGGGAAAAACCCAACCAACTTTCCTTAGAGAGAATATTTCTGATAACACAATACAACCATGAATAAGCTCTATTCACAAGAGCAAAATCAACAATGAAGAAACCCTGATAACAAGTACTTATCTCTTCTTCTTGTCAAACTCTAGTGAGGTTAGACAACTGAGTAAAACCATGAAATATGATGTGTAGCAACCCTAGCAAGAGTGCGAGAGTAGTCGGCCTCTTCCAACGAACTTCCCTATACAAAAATCTTAGAAACTGTAGTAGCTGCCATAGTTTTAAAAATCGGAACCAGCACTGGAACCGGTCGAGGGTCCAACCTGAACCGGAACCGGAACCGGTAATGAACCGGTCGAACCAGTTTCAATGAATCGGTTTTTAAAAAAATACATAAAATATTTAAATTTTATCCAAAAAAATTATATTTTTAAGATTTTAAATCATGTTTCCAAAGCATTAGAGACAATTAGAGAAAACATATCCAAAGTATGCTCATGAATATATCAAAATGGCACTAAGTGCAATACATATCTAGAGATCAGAACATAAATACAGAATCAAGGAGGCTCTAAATGGCCTCGATCCTCTACAGACCACAACAACAAAAAACATACTAGCAAGAGTCAAGACTACAAGTCACTATCTCATTGATCAACATGATCAACGATCAATCATCACTACTGCTAGAAGTAGAAATGACATGGGCATCCTCGCCCTCGACATCATCATTTGTCTCTGACTCGGACTCGAACTCGTCCTCAAACTCATCACCATCATGGACATTTGTGACTACATGCTCTGAAGTTGCACTAGCTGTAATAGTACGAGTACGACCGCGACGAGGCACATGAGGTATACGGCTATGCCTTCCTGCAGTTCCACTAGGTCCTGCCTTGTCTGACACTGGAATCAGACCGCGGGGCCGTAATAGTGGATCTGAATACTGTTGACCGCCTCTCTAACACAGGTGGTCAACTCCATGTGCCATGAAGAGATGCATTATCAGATGCAAATTTGTCAAAGACTTTGGTTCTACAGGGCATGTTTGGCCCCAACACTTCTTTTTGACTCTGAAATTTCCGCACCCCTGCGTGGGTTAATAATGTAATAGGTTTGCATGAGTCATGTATAGGTCAGTTACCTTGTGATCAGTTCACTGGGAGAGTTCCTTTCACCGAGGGTTTTTTATCCTCAGGTTATCAATTGGGCTTTTCAGCCTTATTGATTTTCCTTGAGTTTTTTCCTCACACTTGCAATAATTCCTCCAAAGTGGTGAACGACGTTTTAGTGGGTTTATCTTTTGGTAACTATTATAGGGAATCATTGTAAATGACCATGCAAGACATCTTAGAAAGTTTCGTGGAATTCCGTCGAGTCTAAGTTAGTTTTTTTTAATTAATTATTTTTTAATTAAATTTCCCTAAGTTTGGAGGTTTAATTAATTAATTAATTAATTATTTTTGAGCAAAAATTGTAAAAAATAGGTCCTTGGACTTTTGATAGGGGTATTTGTGCTCAAAAGAAATGGAATGACACCCCGCACATCCATGGACCAAGTTTCAACTCATTCAGACAATTTTAGCCATGGGTTTGTCCACCCGGAGTGTCAGTCAGTCTAAAACAACAATTTTAATTGCTAAAGTCCAAACATGGCAAAAATGTAAAAATTGTAATAATGAGTTAGAGGATGTAAAATGATGGAATAAAGGTTAGAGAGAGACCCCCTAAGCATAACATGACCCTCCTAACCTTTTCCAACCTCTTGTAACCCCTTACACCCTCTTTTCACTCAAAAGTTATGCCTCCCTAGGGGGATTGACGTTTTTCCTTGGTGGTGGACGTTGTGACTTAAATGGGGCCCCCTCTCATGAGTTATGACTCTCTTTAACCCCCACATCACCTCCTAGGGTGATCCCACTCCCTTTTTCTCATTAATCCCCCTCCATTCCTTCCATTTCCCCCTTTTTTTGCGCCCTCCAAGGAGAGTTACGCCCCCCTTTTGTTGATATCCAAGGAAAATTCGTTTTTAATTATTGGGGCCTCTTCCTCTTCCCTAGCATGAATCCCATAGCATCTCACTTGTGTTTTGTGTGATCCCAACACCTCCCACACCCATCTACACCCTAGATCTATGATCTAAACCCCACTGTTCCCTAGCCTTGAGATCTACTCTTATGCTTGGTGGTGGACACTTGGCATTGATCCAAGAGAGGTAGGTTTGCCTCTCCAAGTATAAATAGATCCCTCTCCTCACTCCCAACTCACCATATCTTGAGCTATTGTTATGCTACTTGATTTCTCATTCTCTCTCTCTCTTTCTTTCCATCATTTCCATTCTTTGGCTCTTAGGGTTTTGGAGGTAGTTTTCTCCAAGATCCTCTTCTTGTGTAATAAAGAGAAAACCTTTGGAGGATTATTGGAAGAGTTATGCACATGCTTTTTCTTGCCATACACATGAGGTAAAGTTGTTCTAAATTGTTTGGTGATTGCATCCATTGGATCCTAAGGTAAAATCTTATTTGGGTAGATCTAGTAATGCTTATGCTTGTAGATCTATATATCTTGATATGCTAGATAGGATTGAAATGTCATTTTATTAGTGTATCCAACATATTGTCTATTGTATGCCATCACTTTTCAAGGTTTTTGCAGGTTTAGCTTCAAGGGTTTCATTGGGAACACCTCAAGCAAGAAGGCTCCCTTGAGACACATTCAAACTCCATTCTTTTCTCACTCTTGCTCTTCTTCTATATTACTGTTCATTTCCATCTATATTTCAGCTAGTATAGCTTAGCAAGATAGGTCATTTTCAATCAAATATTTCAAAATTTTCTTAAGAAAAATTTCTTCCCTAAAAAGGCAAAAGTTTTTCTTCATTCTTTTGGTTGTGTGTAGCATTTCCAGCAAGGATACCTTGCTGGTTTTTGCAGGTTCATATCTGGTTGAGAGGGGTTTTGGCTACCCGAAGACATCCACACAACACTCAAAGACCCCCCAAAGGGATTGGAAGCTATTTCTCAACCTCCTTCTTCAATTTCTAGGTATTTTTGTTCATTTCTTCTTCCTTTTCTTGCTTGCTAGTAGCTCATAGTTGTGGGAGAAGGAGTGGTACAGCCTCCTCCCACGTGCGAGCTCTTGGGTAGCTTAGATCTAGTTTAGATATTGCTTTTTTGAATTTTTAATGAAAAATTTATATTTTAAACATTCCAAAGCATGATTCCAAAAACGATTGAAATTTCGAAAGAAAGCATTATGAATAAATGAGCAAGATCATTTAACTAACAACCACAAATGACAAGCAATGCTCCACCATCGCTTATATTGGGATCCTCGTCATTAGTATCACCCTTTGCCTCTTGTCTAACCTTTGCCTCTACCTCAATCCTCTAGGGACATGAGTCAACACCGCCCTATTTTTATGAAACCGACTAATCCAAGCCTTATAATATGGTAGAAAAAGCTTAACATGCTTAATTGATGATTTTTCGTTTGAGTGAAGGGTACATTTTTGCTAAGGCCATGATAGAAGAGTTCAACAATCAATACCACCTGTTATCACACAATTTTTACTTGCCCTAAAAGCCCAAGGCAAGTGAGTACAAAATTGGTGTAATTGGGAAAAACCTATCACTGTCACCTTAATAGGAGTTCCCTTTCTTTTTAGGAGTATGTTTAAGCTACCCCAGGGGAGATGTCCCCGGTGACCTGGGGGTTTGAGAAGGCTAAGGAAAACAGTTACGAGGAAAACCTTCCCCTCTCACAGATCACTCTAATCAGAGGTTTCTTTTATGTCTTAAGGATGAAGCAAATGAAAAGTATTGTGTACCTGCCCAGAACAAGACAACAAGGCAAACGGGGCACTTTCCAAGTACCAGATGATTGTTAGTACTTCATAAGACAATAAACCTTCGTAAAATAAGCTAGCTGACTATGAATTTGCAGCAATGCATCAATTTATAACATCAATTAATATCTTATGACAGCCACAAGATTCAAGCCTTGAAATTGCTTGAAAAAGACAGTAAAAAGTGACTTTAACTAGGCAAATTGATAGTAAATTGTCAAAAGCAAAATTGGCAATGGTAGGCTAGCTTTTAATGTCACTTTTTCAGAGATTTTGCTGCAGTTAGATGGCTGTAGCTATCTTTTGTAACAACAACAAGTTTAGATGGTCAAAAGTGCAAGAAAACCATACACAAACTAGCACTTACCTAGTAGATTCACTAGCAATTATCACAATTGAATTTTGATTGGTTCTAGTGTGATTTATGTAGGTAAATGTGCCAAATTAATGTATGTTTGGATGGCTATAGCAATGTTTTGCTACAACAACAAGTTAGCTTAGGAGTTAGTCTAATTTAGGGTTAGAAAAAGTTAGTAAAGAGTTCAAGGATAAGAGTATAAGTGTTTGTTTGCTCAATCACCACTTGTAAGAGGTAGTCTAGTGCCTTTCTAGGGTTAATGGAGTCACTAATGGCAGCAACATATTCTCAAAGGAAAGATAGCAAATGATAATAATATGTTAAGGGATGGAGAGGACAAGATAGGTGTTGGTATCCCAAGGCCTCAAAAATCCTTTTCCAAGAGAAAATTGCTAGGAAGTAACAAGGGTTAGGCCCTAGCGTTTTCTCTTTCCTTGAACAAATTGTAATAAATTATGCAATAGGGCAATGGAAGTAGGGTTATTAGAGTGCTACAATGGTAGGGCTCTAGTATCCACTTCAAATTAGGTGTCTTTCAAGAGATTTTAACACATGGAAGATTATAGGGAAAAAGATGATAACACATGTCATTCCCCTAGGATTTGAAGCTAGCAATTTCATAATCTTAGACATGAAACAAATAAAAAATAACCATAACATTCATTCACAATAAAGAAATGCAGAATTTCCACTTACTTCACCAATAATAATCTAGCAAATCACCGTAGTTGAAGATCCTCCACAAGAAAATAGCCAAAATGCACCAAAAATTGCCTCCTTCAAGAAGTGCGCACCACTAGTTTCATCCAATAACACTTAAGGGAAGCCGAATTTCAAACCTCTACTTGAGTGATGAAGGAAATATGAAAAAATACAAGAGATTTATCTCTTATTTATACAATGACAATGACCTTTAATTGTCGTTCAAGTCACAAAAGGCCGACATGGCTAGTTTACATAAAAAATCCAGCTTTTACATAAAATTAACAATTTAAAACCCTAATTTGTCTTTAGGGATGACGTCATGCCCCTCCTAGGGTGACGTTAGGCCCCATCATGGAATGCTGGGCCTCAAAAGTGAAATGTTAGGCCTCAAAAGGCCTCCGAAGCTGCCACACGTGCCAACCAACCTGTATGCCAAAACCCTAACTGGATGATGTCAAGGCTCAACATGATGACGTCAGGGGCCTTTAAGGGCTAACGTCATGGTGGAAGGGAAAGACCCCCTGGGTCTAGGCCTGCCAGAGTGTCTCGGGGGAAACGTTCTTCTTCTTTCCTGGTGCCATCCTCTGGTGTCTCTCTGCCCCTGGTTGGGGTCACAACATCCATCTGGTGGGCTTTTAGCCCCATGGAGGTCCGAGCTAATCATCTCCCCATATGTACCTGTCCACTGGGCATGGTCCTGCAACAACAACAAGTACGCCCTCCATGGGCTCATAAGTCACATGGATCATAGCAATGTCAATCAAATCCAATAATCAAATTACCCAAACATGTGCATCAAACCCCCCTTTACCCAGACAAATGCTGAAAGACGTTATGTAGTTTAACAAGCTAGGTTTGGAGAGGGTCTCAGGATGTCCTATTGGGCTAATCCTCCTCAAGTTTGGGGTGTTTCTCAGGTGAAGACCGATCTAGGTCATGTAGGTGTATGAAATGGTGTAGGGGAATGTTTGGGCAAGGGGTGCAGTGATAACAAAGAAATGTAGGTCTTGCCTGTGGGTGCCTCTGTAGAGGGAAAGCTGCGCTTTGTCATGGATGCCATTGTTTCCTAGCCCATTCAATGCCTTTTATTCTTTGTCTTATTGCTTTTTCTTTTCAAGAGAATAGCTGGGGGACATTGCCCTGGCGTGGTGACTAGTGGTGACAACGTTACCCACAAGCACTTCACGAAAATGAGAAGGCTGGCTCGTGATGAGACCCCCTTTCTCTTGGCTATGCCATCAAGAGCCACTACCTTGGTTTGGTGACTAGATAGATGGTAGTGTCATATCGCTACATGCCCATGGACCTAACAGGCCGACGACTCATGATGAGACCTCCCATCCACCAACTAGATCTTGAGTTTTATTTTATTTTACAGGTCCCCTTTTCTTACTGAGAAACCTTTTATTGCTTTCTCGGGAATCCTTGGGTGAAACATCTCAAGGTTTCAAAATGGCTTTTAACTTTTGCCAGCTACTTTTACCCTTTGGGCTTTTAGCCTCTTCTTCCCACAAGGCAAGGTACAACCCTTACTAGTTTGGCAAACCTAATGCCCGAACCAAGGTAGGGGAAGATGAGAGGGACAATGATGAAAAGTGGTAAGTATGAAAGGAATGGACGATGACCTTTCATAGACCCACCTAGTGGCAACTCATCCCTAAGGGAACCAACTTACTAGGGCACTCTGTCACCCACCCAGATATGAACAAGTTAAAGAGCATAATTTCCAAGCAAACGTTATGAAACAAAAGAGAGTTCGGTGTACATATTCAAATGCTTCGAAAATCAGAGTGACACATACCATGATACCCACACTCATTACCTCATGGAGCAAGACCCACTGCTACTTCAGGATCAGACCAATGGGATGGATGCTGCTGCTGCTGATAGATAGGATTCACTGAAGAAAAAATGGGCCCTCCAGGGCCAAGCTCAAGTCATATGGCTCTCGGTACTCCATGTCTAGGACCTGTGGGCCTCGAAACATAATCTCCTTAGTTATCCCTAGGATAGGGGATAACACCTCCTACATCAAGGTAAATAAAGGGCTTGGTGCTCTTGATTAAATGCTAATCTCATACCCTCATACATGATAGAATCCAATGAAAATGTTGCAATCCCACCAATCCTGAAATCCTGAAAGCTCTTAAGTCTGCTGAATTTTGAATGGGATACAGAATTCTACTTTCTCCATATGAAGTCCAATAATGTTGGAACGAGTGTTACCAACATCTCGATGTTGGCGATATTATCTTCAAAATCAGGGTCGGCGATATTTTCCGATATTTTCATTCTTACAACATTGTTTTTCATTCTTACGACATTTTCCGATATTTTCCAATATTTTCCCCGATGTTGCTGATATTTTTTATTTTCAGACCCTCGGCGATATTTTGCCGATGCCGATGTTTGCAACACTGGTTGGAACCACTCTCAAGCAACCTGAAACAATTAATGGTTATGTTAAAAGTTTAAGTAAAAGTTGACATTTCCTTTGTCTTTCCTTTTTATCCTTTTACTTTAAGAATTTAACATTACCATTAGTTGCCAACATTTTTGGTCAAACTGCTTGAGGAAAAACTCGCTTTTGCAAAGTGAGGGTTAAAAGACCAAGATTCTGGTTAATAAGGTGATATTGATGCAAACATAGTGATAATTTCCAATTTATCGCGATAATTACCCAATTTATCGTGATAAATTCAAATTATCGATATTATCGCGATTATTTTAGGCGATATTATCGCCGAGGTTAAGTTTGGTGATATTATCACGATAATTTTGATAATATCACAATAAGTGTAACACTAAGTACCCTTCCAAAATCTTTTCCACAGTTTGCATGTAATTTTGACTGTTTGCCTGTGCCCTTTCACTTCCCCTTTTCTCTCACAAAACTTCCACAGTGGGTAGCAGGCATCCATGCTTTGCACACTTGTCATTTTTGAATCTAAGAATCTGTCCTATTTATTTCAGAAAAGAAATGGAATGTAAAATTGCAAACACAAGAATGAAACATTTAAATACATCAGAAATGAAAATACGATTTTTAAATCTGGGTTTTAACTGCAAACTTAGAAGTTAGAACTAACTTGGAAAGTCCTCTTCCTCATACTCTGCAATTGGCCTTCTATGATTACTCTTTGCAATGGACAGCAAACGAAATCCTGGAGCACTGGCCAAACAGTGTTTCCTTGAGAACGTGATGAAGACTAAAAGGGCAAATGAAATCATAAAATTTAAAATGCCTTTGGTATTTGAGGTATATACCATTCCCTTTTCCATGTGGGTCTGCTTAGGGTTTAAATTCATTATGTTTCTCGCTGTTTCTTAATTGAGATTTTTTTAAAAGTGAAATCGCTGGGAGATGGCAGGGTACTCACGGTAGTGGGTGATCACGGCAGTGGATGAGGGAAGGAGATGATGGGAGCTTTAGAGAGACCTTGAGTGCATCTCCCGAGACACTCCCAAATAAACTGGGACGTCTCTTGTCTCTGACATGCATCCCCTACCTCAAGAGATGTGTCTCCCTGCTACTATAGTAATAAGGTGTCATGAAAGTTTGGATAACTAGGGAAATTGGTAGCTCAGCTACAGGCCACATGAATAAAAGGATATCAAACTCAATGTATTTGACTCGAATAAATAAAACAAACATATTCCATACATCTTCCATTGTATATGTGCCGAAAATAAAAAAATTGGTTGACAAAAGGTGTTAAAATGTTCTCTCTTGCAAAACTTGTCTTATAGAATAGTTGGAATTTGTTGAGAAAATAATGATGATTCTAAAATGTTGGAGATTTGTATGGTCCAACTACTGTTTAAGGTTGACTGGATTGGAGGGAGATATTCCATTCTCTTTCATGAATATTCGGTATATGGTCATAGGACAAGTAGAGCAAGATGGCTTGAATCTTTACAGTTTCAAATTAAAAATGTTCTAGTTTAAAACTAGATAACAAGCTTATGATCTTGAAAACTATATTTGAACTCTTACAAGTTATCCGTTAAGAGTTTTATTTATGTGTCACATATATATTATAATATGAAATGTTGTATTGTATATTGTCACTATTAGGTTCTCGATTTTAAGCTTTCTTTCATCTGATCTAACTACAGTTCCAATGAGTAGTAATGGACCTCTTTAGTCTGATATTTCATCCACTTTATTTCAGCTCCTTGTTCTACATTGCAAATATGTTGCCTATCATTATTCATTATTTTCACTTCTGATTGAAAATTTTGGCAGGGCGAATTCTATATTTTGGACTCGAGCTTTAAACATTCCCTGTTCCCAGTCTTTTGTGTTCCCTTCTCAACCACCAGTACAACCTGAATCTGGATGCCTACAAGAAAATCATTTAAGTGTGTCAGTGTCAAAATTTGCAACTGAAGATACCAGTCCTGCTCAAAGTAGTGAGTATAATCATTGAGTTGGGTTGAATGCCAAATTGTTGTAAATAGTACCTTTGTCAAATCTTGAAGAATCTTTAGAAATTGGAGGGTCATTTAAATGGGACTGATTTGATGAATCGAGTTGAATAATGTACGAAAATCTAAAGGCAATGTCTCTTTTTCTGATTAGCTTGATGGATGATGAAATCGTAGTTTGAGTAACAATGAAAACATCATAGTGATAGGTATTCATTTCTTTTGTACAGGTCATTTTTCAAGTACTAGAGATTGTGCAGAAATGGTATCTGAGCAATCATCAACTGTCTGGGTTGAGGGGCTAGTCCCAGGCATTGACTTTTGTAACCATGGTATTTCAATTTCTCAACCATTAGATGTTTATATTTATAGAGTTTGCAGCTTCCCTATAGATTTTCTTTTTGACCTATGTTTGTTTGAATTTAAGTCTAACCTCACGATGAACACTAAAAATACATTTTGTTTATTTTGAATAGATTTCTAGCACTAAGTTTTTGTTAATGCTCCTCAAGTTAGACAAGTTATTTATTTTGAATAGTCTTCTAGCACTAAGACTTGGAATTTGGAAGAGCAACCATTGAACAAGATTAACACACAAATGATAATTTTTATTACTCTATGAAGCACAACACAATACACATATATATAGTTGGATTCAGATCCAACCGATTCTATATTTGGAGGGAGTGGTTGAGAAGATATCTCAACAACCTCCTACAAATCTTCAACCAACCCAATCTAGTCTCCTAAAGTAAGCTTTATTCTAATACCCTCCCTTAATGCTTACTTTACAAATTACAATACTTAATCACAATTACAACATTTGAACTTTTGTCTGTCTGTCTGGTCTTCATCAGCACTGAAACTCACTCTGCAATCACACGGCTTCCACTCTTTCTTCTTCCTCTTCTTCGAGCTTTCCATCGACACATTTAAAGTCAAAACGCCTCTGACCATCTTTCTTGCACTTGTATACTGGACAATTTGACAACTTGGCTCATCGGGGCTTCCGTGATAAAAGTTGACAATTATTGATGCATTCTATGAACTTGCCTTCATCCGTCGTATTTTTGCTTTCGGCTATCCTTCAGTATCTAGAAGAAAAGTTTGGATACAGAATGTCCTCAACATTCCTTTACACAAGGTGACTTCCAATAAAAACAATGTACTTGATATTGGGGCTACCAGCTTGCATCAAAATACAAGTTTTTATTTTTACATAAACACTTACACACAAAACTTTAAACTCACTAGATAAATGTAACCTGTAATTGTCGATCTTGGAGCACCGAAGTACAACAAGAGTCTACAACATATAACAGACTTGTACACATACTCAAACCAGTGATGTGTTCTCTTGGCACCGAAGAACACCGAGAACCACTAGCTTTAACATATGCTACTCTGTTCAATGATTGGTTCTTCATTATATATACAAAATACAAACTTGAACCCCACACTATATGCACAAAAGAAAATTCCACACCGCAAATTTGCATATGAAGAAATTAGAACACCAATAGGATCACACAACAATAGATCTTCCATGCCTTTGAATTGTAGCCGGTATTCAACTCATTGCGATAATGATATTGAGCAGTGGATTGCATTCAGGATCTTGATATTGCGAATATGATTGAACAAGATTAACACACAAATGATAATTTTTATTACTCTATGAAGCACAACACAGTACACATATATATAGTTGGATTCAGATCCAACCGATTCTATATTTGGAGGGAGTGGTTGAGAAGATATCTCAACAACCTCCTACAAATCTTCAACCAACCCAATCTAGTCTCCTAAAGTAAGCTTTATTCTAATACTAAGTTATTGTTAATACTCCAGTTAGACAAGTTGTTTTAGATATGCTAGTTTATTTTAGGTTAGATTCGTAAAAAGCCTATGATTTATTTTTATCTTTACTATTCAATGTTGTCAGGTTTTGTACTAAATGGATATTTTGTTATGTGATGCAATGACATTGAATTGGAGAGTTACATCTCTGTATTCCTTGCTTCCACGTGCATGTATCATCTGGTATGAGAGCCTCCTTTTAGCTCTTATCCTAATCTTCTCTAGACTCTGCATTTGCATCTATGTTTGTATCTAAGGTTACAACAATGCTCTCTTTTCAAGTAGGCTATTTTCTTGAGATATCAATCTTCTTTTTGATGAGAAGAATTTATGATCCTAGTCAGCCCCTTTCCCCTGTCCGACTACCATGTCATTCTGTATGGACTGCAATGTCAGCCATGCTACAACATAACTGTTATGTTTTCCTGTATGATTTGTCTCATTGATTGCTGTACCTTCTTCTACAATTGTCTTGTTTGCCTAAAAGTCTTTGCAAGTTGGACCTGTATGGTCTATTCTGTTGTGTTTGATCTCATCCATTTTCTTCTGCAATATAGTCTGCTACAGCTCTGCCACTGTTCCCTATGGACTGCTACAGTACCTACATGCTCTGCAGTATTCTCTCAACATTTTTCCCTAAAATAATTGAGAGAGAGAGAGAGAGAGTCTGAATCTGAATTTTACTAAAATGTCCACAAGGCCAACTGGCCCATGGGATGGAAAGGCTTACATCCGATGCAACATTTCATCATATAAAATGAAAGAAAAGGATAAAACAAGAAGGAAAGATCCCAAGTGCAGTGCAAAATGTTTGGACTACTCATATGGATTTGGCCTTCTCCTTTCTGTAGCTGTCTACTACCCGACTGTAGCAGATTTCAGTAACTCATCTTCGATGCACATCATTCTTGAGGGTTGCTTTTCTGTTTCCTCTAGATGGCCTTCTTGGAATGTTGTCTCCTAGTTGTTGTTTTTGTCGAGACTAGAAAAAAATGTGGCCACAGTCCAGAGAGAGAGAGAGAGAGCTAATATAAACAATATACGTTGAAGCTCTGCTCTTCATTACACATGATGAACATTTCTTTACACATGGGATAGCAGAAATGTTCAGTGTCCCACAGAATATGAAATGCAACCTTAATTTTAAATAAAGCATACAAAATAGCCAGCTGGTTGGATGTCCATGTTGAGATTTGGGTACCAAGGAAAGTGG
Organism: Picea mariana; assembly: GCA_032191745.1. Lineage (NCBI taxonomy): Eukaryota > Viridiplantae > Streptophyta > Pinopsida > Pinales > Pinaceae > Picea > Picea mariana. The sequence goes on from JASDQU010683275.1 coordinate 161,098, forward strand.
TCCCCTTGTGTTTGTGAGTCTCTAAACAGAAAGGGGGAGAGTATTATCCTCATGCTTGTACTTTATGTTATAATTTCACTCTGACTTTATTCACTTGAGTCTAAAGTGACTTTATTCACTTAAGTCATGAAGTGACATTAATTTCATTTAAATGTAAATTAATGAACATAAAGTGAAACTATGGAAACTTAAGTGAGTTTATGAGATCTAATCTCATCCACTGATTTTGGAGAAAGGATTAGATCTAATTTGAGCCCTTTTTTTTCTAGGTTAACTTTGAGATAAGGTTAAAGGAGGCAAATGAGGGAAAATGAGGCTCATTGTCACTTGAGAGAATTGAGTAAGGAGGAAGAGAGGAAGTGAGGATTTGAGTTGAGCTAGGGCGCATTTTTTGAGAGGAGAAGGGCGCATGAGCTCAAGGGCGCACTTGGTGAGAAGCTAAGGGTGCAAGGCATGGAGAGAAGCTTGAGCTTGAGGTTGGGTGCACTTCTAGCAAGCAAGGGTCGCAAGGCTAGGTGAAGGGCGCACTCACTTGAGGTAGGCACACTCTTGTATAGAGAGGGCACACTTGTTGGTGTGGGTGTGCAAGCCAAGGAGGAAGTTGTGAGAGGCAAGGGACGCACCATAGCATTGGGCACATTCTCCCATGCAAGGGTGCAAGTCTACACCACTAGTAGGCAAGCAAAGGCATAGCAAGAGAAAGGGGTGCAGCAAGGCAAAGGGCACTTTGTTCAAAGGCTAGCAAGGACAAGTTTGAGGACTCCATTGCAAGATTGAGAGGAAGCTTGGATTGTATCAGGTTCCTTGTGTATTTGCTTGTTGTAGCATTTGCTTTGAGATCTCCAATATATATATATATATATATATCTCCAGGGTCATGTTGACCAAAAACACGTGTTCATTTGTCATGGTTTGCTTAGTATTTTCAGCTTGTAGTTGTTAAAGATTCTAGAGGAGTACTTGATGTTTAATGCATGTTAAAGAAGGCTAAGTTGGACAACAAAACTATCCTTCATTAAACCTTATAACAAGAGGCATTAAAGAGCACCAAATCAAAACTTAAGGGCAGATTTCAGAGTGGGTAAAGTTCAGATTGGTTGGCTGTTTTGGACAGTGAGAAAATTGTCCTAAAAACAGTGAGAAAACAGTTTGAAAGTACCTTGAACTTAGTGCCCAACAAGAGGTCATTTGACAGGCCTGTTGGGCAGCCTTAGGAACCTCAAATTTCTTCAGTCCAGCTGTATGATTTTTAACACTCTTTACAGCTAACATACAGCCTGTCAGGGCTCCATAATGACATCCAAAAATAGTTTGTTCTCCACAAGATGCATTCCACCAATCCACATGTATGAATCCCAAGGCAACCAACTCCATGTATGAATGTGCAAAGTGCCAACTAGATGGAGCGCTCCACGAGAAAGGAAGTGGTCAACCTCAAAAATAGTAAGTGGAACATCTCCACAAGTGCACCCTCCAAGATAATGATCCAAAAATAGAATAAGAGCAAGCAAGAGCATGCAATGTGCCACATGTGGCCCTCCAAGTATGCTACACTCTTTTCAAGAAAACCCCTCAATAACCACCTCCAATAAAATAATATATGTGCCAAGTCAAAGAGGTGAGAGCATGCTCCAATGAAGGTCAAACGATGACAAGTGTAGCTGAAATATCCATGCAATAAAGATGAGAGAGCACCTAGGAGAGGTGCACCCTAGAAAACTATGCCATGTAACTACATCAACCACCCAACAAATAATAAAATATCTCCATGTGAAGTGTGCCCTAGAAAGAAGTGCCAAAAGTGGTTACACCTCATCAATGCTCATGCCAAAACCATGTGTTGTTTAAAGTTTTCCAATGCCATCAATCGATTTCCCCAAACCATGTGCACAGGAGAAAGTGTGCCCTAAAGAAGTGTGCCAACCTCTCCAACAATTGCCTTCCTGTTAGGACACTTTTTCACCCTTCAATCAGGTCTGATAATTAAAATTCAGTGATGGAAAAGTGGTTAATTCAAGGAGGGAAAGCCCCAAATTGTCACAAGCAATCCTCCTCTCTGTTCGAGCTGGTGCATGCCAACCTCAGGGGGGGAGTCCCTAGGTACTGGGCTGCGGATTTGTACCTGATTTTCTGCAAAAACGCACCCAAAAACAACAGCAAAAAGGCTTTTGATATCATGTAAACACTCTGCCAAAGCTTTAGGAAAAGATAGTTTTAAGTTGCTTGGAGGGATCCTACAATGTTAGCGTGAGAGAGATGAAAGAAAAAAGAAAAGAAACCACTTAAAAGATAGATGAATATCACAATAAATGGTAAGAACTACTAATCAAATTGCAAGGGTAAGAACAAAATGTTGAATTTTCCTTAATTACGTTAACATCAGATTTACCATAGCAATTTAAACGTCTTGCATGCTCGTTTCTCCATAGGCGATGTTGCACCATTGCCACCCAACCATAGACACCTACTTGTGCCACCCCTGAGCATAACATATACATTCTGGGTAACCCTTCTACACAAGGGGAGAAAACCCAACAACCTTCTTATAGAGAATATCCTTGCCAAGACAAAATAACCAAGAACAAGCTCTATCCACTAGAACAAACCACAAAGAAGATAACCCAACAACATAGATGCAACACACCCTAGCCAGAGCACTAGGGTGTCTAGCCTCCACTAGCACACCACCAAGAGATAACCAACTATGCAACTGCAACTCATTATAGCTAGAGCGCTAGAGTGGCTCTACCAATACATCACCAAGGCCAAGAGAGACCCTTCATATGCGCCCTTCTTCCTTCTGTAGTTGCAGCTGTAGATGCAACTCTCTCCACCAAACTTGTGCTATAGATGAGTGAGAGAGTGTGTAAATGAGGAAGTGTCTCTCTTATTTATACTAATATGTCTAGTGACTTTTCTAGCAGGGCCGACTTGACTTTCTGGAAAATATATTTTCTGTTTATCTTTTTTTGGAGCAGACTTTACTTCTGGAGCATTATAATTCTTCTTTATTATTTTCCGTGAGGCTGACTTCTCTTCTGGGATCTTCTTTGACTTCCAATGGTTTTCCTTTAACGTCTTGGCAACTTCATCTATAAGAAAGGTTATCCCGGAGGTGAATACCTCTCGCAACTACCAGAAACATTAACACTCCCTCTTAGCGAGGGAGGTATTCTCCATGATGTTTTTTCTCTGGTCCTCATAGCCTCGCAGGCTATGCCATGGTCCTTCGACCATGCCATGGTCACGCAGACCATGCTACTGGTAGTGTCATCACGTCGCACATGGCTACACCCAATGTGGACCTTTTCTAGGGCCTCATCACCACTAGAATACATTAGGACCTACTTGCTCGTAGTGTGGCACTAGGACCTACTCGCCCGTAGTGCATCGTCAAGGACTTACTCGCCCATGATGTGTCCACTTGGTCTACTCTCAAGGGATGCTGGGCACCAACCTAGTACAACTTATCAGTCCATTGATAAGTGTCATACTCAACTCAGTCCATTGAGGAGTATCGTCATAGAAGAATGTCTCATGAAGCTACAACCATCAATACTCCCTCTGGGAAACCCTTCTACAGAAGGGGAGAAAATCCAACAACCTTCTGATAGAGAATATCCTTGCCAAGACAAAATAACCAAGAACAAGCTCTATCCACTAGAGAAAACTAGAGAGAAGATAACCCAACAACATAGATGCAACACACCCTAGCCAGAGTGTTAGGGTGTCTAGCCTCCACTAGCACATCACCAAGAGATAACCAACTATGCAGCTACAACTCACTCTAGCCAGAGTGCTAGAGTGGGTCTACTAATACATCACCAAGACCAAGAGAGATAGAACCTCCATATGCACCCTTCTTCCTTCTGTAGCTTCAACTGTAGCTGCAACTCTCTCCACCAAATTTGCACTATAGATGAGTGAGAGAGTGTGCCAAATGAGGAAGGTGTCACTCTTATTTATACTAATCTGTCCAATGACTTTTTTGGCAAGGCTGACCTGATTTTCTGGAAAATATATTTTTTGTATATCTTTTTCTGGAGCCGACTTTACTTCTGGAGCATTATAATTCTTCTTTATTATTTTCTGTGAGGCCGACTTCTTTTCTGGGATCTTCTTTGACTTCGAATGGTTTTCCTTTAACATCTTGGCAACTTGATCTATAAGAAAGGTTATCCCGGAGGTGAATACCTCCCGCAGCTACCAGAAACATCAACACATAATACCAACAAGAAGGAAAGTTCGTCAAAAACACCACTTCTTTATTATAGGCTTGCCAAAGGATTGATTGCGCCACAATAGACAGGTCTACAACCGATACAATGATTATCCTTGCACAAAGAGAGAGTAGCTAGACTAGAAAATAATGAGAGAAGAGAAGAGAATGTGTATGCTACTGCTGCAAAAATCCGACCCCAATAATGTATCAAAACCTCAAATATATAGCCAAGAGAGGGCGCACTTTACCACAAAACCATGAGGGTGCATAGGAGTAGGAGAAGAGTGTATGCGCATTAGTGAGGAGTAAGAGTGATGATGACACACGCACAAGGTAAGTAAGTGTGAGAGTGAGTCAACTCGTGTGATGTGGAGAAGTGTTAGTGCATGGGGGTAGAGAGGAAGGGGGTTAGCGCACTAGCTCCTTGGGAGAATGTGCATGGGAGAATAGAACTTAGGGAATTAGGTGAGCAAATGGGAGGTGAGTAGTGAGGAAATAGGAGCTAAGGGATACGAAAGAATGCGTGCCAAGAAATGAGATGAGTTAAGTGAGTGAGTGTGAGGGTTCCACGTGCATAAGGGAGAGAAAACACACCCTAATTTTTAGGAGGCATACTCAAAGATAAGAGAGTGAGGAAATAGAACCCACACGTGAGATTTAGGCTCTAAAGAGCCTCACTTGTGGAGGAAAATGCTTAGGAATAGGGAGAAGGGCGAGTATGGGGCTCATGCATGGAAGGATGAAGGAGTGTGACTCACGAATGCGCCACACGTGTGAGAGGAATGAGAGAGTGATGGCGCACTTATGGAGAAAAGATAAAGTGAGAGGGATGAGTAATGGATAATGGAGGAAGATAATAACGCATGGAGGATGGATCGGATTAGATAAAGCGCATGGAGAAGGCTATTATTGGCGAAGAAGAGACATGCACTTAGCCAAGAGGAGTTGCGCCCTATTTAATAGGGACAATGCACATTAATTAGGAATTAAAGGCTTTTTAATGGAGTTAACTTGCATGGAAAGTGAAGTTATGGCGAGTGGGAGAAATTAAGAGAGAAAATTAAGCCATGATTGGCTCAGTCATCTCCATGGGATTGCCACCTCATCAATGCACCCCCTTCAATTAATTAATTTGTGACTTTAATGCTTTTTTCCTTGGAAAGTGTGCCCCTTCATCAAATGATGCCAAGTAGATGCCACATGTCACATTGAATCATTGCTACCTGTCGGAATTTGGCCCTGCCACTTGTTACCTCCGGAGTCAGCCACCCCTACTATAAAGTTTAAACAAAAACTACTAAAAATAGGGTTAGGCTCCTAAAAAATAGGAAACTATAAAAAATGTCCAGGATGACTAGGAGAACACTGCCATGTGTCATATGTCTAAAAATAGACAATGCTAAAAATAGAATGTCCTCGCATGTCAATGATATCATATTAATCCGATTCGATTTTCTGAGAGGATTCAAAATATGTGATCATAATTGACATGCGAGCCTTGGTGCTCAACCTGCTAAAAATAGAAACCGATGACAAATCACCTTGAAAAAAGGCCAAAAGACTTAGAATGTCTCAAGGATCAATACTGTACATTCAAAATCCTGATCTGAGGCCTGGAGCTCAACTTGCTAAAAATATAAAGTTCTTGCATGTCACACGAAAAAATTCCATCATGCTCAGAATCATGCAAGGACCAACCTTGTATGCTCAATACTATCAAATGGGTCTCCCATCACTTTCTCCTAAAAATTTGGGTCACTTGCCATATATAGACATCTCTCTCAAATGCATGGGAAACCAAGCCAACTCTATCGCTGAAGCAAAAACAACCATATACTAGTCATGTACCTGTCTCTGATGGGAACCAACCTCCGACTCACACAAGTGCTAAACTCTGGGAAAATCTCAGAATGCTAGCCAAAACAATGCATGTTGGCTCTTAACCCTCAAGATTATCAAGGGTGAAAATCTCGGGGTTAACAATGGTGACTCAAGGGGATGGGATCCCCCTGTAGGATGTCTAGAACCATATGAATCTATGTGTCTGTAAAACTGAAACTGATGCCCTGTGAGAACTTTGTAAGATGTGAATGATGCTCTGTGAGAACTGAAAGAATGTACCAAAATAGACCCCTGTAACTGTGTGGAAGAATAAAAGGTCCTATAAGCTGATCAAGAAGATCCTGTAAGCTGACCTGTGATACCAAAGCCTGTCCAATGTGCAATAGAGTCAAAGCAATGTAAACCTGCCACTGAAACACTGGAACACAAGGGGTCTCATCCAAATCCGCTACCTGCTACCACCCAATATGTACACTCCTCCTTGTGGTAAATGTGCTGACGTTGACACAAGGGAGAGAGTCACTTAGTCAAATGTCAATAAGGTAAACACTTGCCAAGTGCGAAGGAATACCACCAATAATGACAGTGGGTCCTAAGGTACGAGCACAACCTGTCATTGTGAAAGATGTCTTGATGTCGAACAATGACAAGGATCGTCCAATCAAGGCCCAATGATACTCACCCTTGTTGAATGTGAGATAATCGCCAATGAGGCTAACAACAACCAAGGTGCTCTACTTCTGGGTCATCTGTAGATAATGTGTCGGAGTCGATACAGGATGACCTGCTGCTGAAAGGAAGAGCAATGATGTCTCTCTTCCCTCAATGCGAAGTGATAACTCAAGAAGATATAAGATGAAGAAACTAGGTACCATATCCCTATTGCTAGATGAGGGGGACGATTGTCTCAAAGAAGAAGACTCAATGATAAGGAATGAAGAGACCAAACATAAGATGACTCAAGACTCTCCTATGTCTCTTCAACTACCCAACCTTAAGGCTCAACGCTTTGGGAACATGAACAAACAAGACCCCATCCAGGATCACTCTAATGATAGACAGGAAGGCTCAACATATGAAAGATAAGACACTCAGATTTTGACCTAGGAATAGCAATAGTGGGCAGCCACTATTCTATGAAAGGAAAGACACTCAAGACATGACCACATGCTTATATAATTTGGCAAAATGAGCGACACTTAAACAAAGGCTAAAAATTACATACTGAAAGGAAAGACACTTGCAAAGGAAAGGTAAATTGTTGTCCCTAAAAACTAAAAATCAGCAAGGACATACTGAAATGACACGCGGAAAGAAAAGACAACTACCCTTAAAACCAAAATATTTTACTTCAAGGCTGCCATGATCAAATCATCATACTCAAAGGACCAATGCAACCATGCAACCAAATGATCAGTTCGACAAGAAAGATCAACAAAGTCAACCTTCCAAGGGGACCAATCGCGAAGTCTCATATGACCCAAAAATGCCTTGATATACTTGCTAATGAGGGCATAACTAAAGGGTGTTGGTTGGGATTTAGAACATGGTTTTTCAACAATAATTAATGTGAATGCATGAGAGCCAAAACTCTTAGAATCTACCTGCTGAAATACATCCATCATTCTGAGCTCAACTGGATCATGATGAACTTTGATATCCAAGCTCTGATCAATCATAGGGTCCCGAAGAACAACCTTTGGTTGCAGGATAATAGGCAAAGTGTAAGGGACATCATCCTCTCGTTGGAAAATTGGCTCCTCTTGCTAGAATGGTATTTGGTCAAGCTGTTCCTCGACCACTACTAGGATGGGCACGGATGAAATCTCTTGCTGATTCATTTCTACTTGGTTAACCTGTGGTTCCTCCTCTTGAAACTTTTCATCATCACTAATGCGAGGAACGAATGAACACTCTTGAGTATTCAAATATTCACCTTCATGTCCATTGACCTTTGCATATGGCTCAAGTCGTGTAGCTACTGGTTCCTGATCATCTAAGCCCGAGGGACCATCACCCTTCTCATCTCTAGGAACCTGACATAGTGCAAATTGTGGTTCATCTTTAGTAACAAGGACTTCCTGCACTGCTTTAACAACCAGTAATTCAAAGTCATGGATTGGAATGAAGCCGTAGACTGCAATAAAATGTCTTTCTACCTTAATAGCAACAACTTGGGCCTCCAAATTTTGACATTCTTTGTTCCTGAGAAATATACCAAAAATTCCATCAAACGCCTCAAGATAAAAATTCAAAGCATAAGAAGCATTAGGCCTCACAGTAGTAGGGATTTTATAATAATTCTTAGAAAAACGAACATTAAAATTAGTGACAGTCTCATCCCCATTCTTTTAATATGATCAAAAACATTAATTAAGGAAAAATTGTCATGTTTATCCAACCATTATTCAATGAACTTCTCCTGGAATGAATACCATCCATCAATGGAGGCAACATGAAGGGATTTGTACCATGTTTGTGCCTCCCCCTCTAGGGTCGACATAAACATCCTCATTGCCACATCCTCGTGTTCCACCTCAAAATAATCCAACAACTTAGAAAAAGAAGCCAAGTGATCCTCAACTGATTCTCCAAACCTCCCTACAAACGATAAGCATTTGGAATATTTCTCATATGCAGGTAAGTCATGAGGATAATGCAACAAAACTTAGTGGGTCAAAAACAGAGAATCTACACCTTCCTCTCCATTCGGGCTGGTGCGTGCCAACCTCAAGGGGGAGTCCCTAGGTACCGGGCTGCTGATTTGTACCTGATTTTCCGCAAAAAACACACACAAAAACAGCAACAAAAAGGCTTTAGACAACATGTAAACACTCTACCAAAGCGTTAGGAAAAGATAGTTTTAAGTTGCATGGATAGATCCTTTGTAATGTCCCTTTCCCAGTGATGGATTCTACATGAGTGACTTAGTAGTCTATATGTTCCCGTAGACTATAGTTGAGGCAAAAAGGGGAATAACACCTCTAACTATTGTCATTCACCAAAGTCCAACCTGAAAGTGACATTAAGGAGGTAAAAGGAGGTTTAAGTGACTTAATTAATTATTGAGGTGAAACTTAGGGAAAAAGTCACTTAAGTGGTAAGGTGAACGTCTAATTAGAACAAAAAGGGGGTTTAAATTACTTAAGTGAACATTAAATCATTTATTAGGAGAAAAGTCATTTAATTAAGTGAACGAAGAATTAGAGGAGAGGAGGTATAAAGGGAGAAAAGTCGATCTAATTGGTCATTATGTTGATTTGAGAATTGGAAAACAGGTTTCAGAGAGGAGGGGGTCGACCTTCCATTGTTTTGTGGATTTCTGGAGGAAATCACCACCCGAGACAAGTTTCAATGTTGAGAGACACACCCTAGCCATCAGAAGTACCATTCTGGTGCTTCATCGAGCTTCATCTTCACTCTACAACAACATACAGGCATAGAGCAGATTAGTGCGCGCTTCACCAGGGAGGTGCATGGGGTTTGAGGATACAGTTTGGGGTCGCTAGGCTCAACCAGGGCGAATCAAGCAGAATCCTTCCAACCCAGTGGAGAGGAGACTGAGGCGCTTCCATTGTGACAGTTATCAAAGCATTCCGCTGGGTAAAACATCAAAATCGTGCTATCCAGTTGAGGGAAGTGTGTAGGGGTTTAGGGAATCCATCCGGGGTTTCAGTAGATCAACAGAGGGTCAGATCTGCAAGCAACAAATAAAAGAAGTGTACTAGGCAATAGGGTGACCCTTCTAAGACAGTTTTCAGGCCGATCTGACGAATCTAGCCACCAGGCCGAGATTTCCAATCTTTAATGCCAATTGCCATGGGTATTTTCGGTTGAAGGTAGCAGATCTGGTCACACATGTAGTGGATCTTCAGTGCTGACCATAGATCCACCTATCTCTACTGTTATGGGTATTTTTTTTTTAGTGTTTTGCATTGTATTCTAGCTAAGGTCATTCTCTACGAGATCTAGTTGAGGTTATTTACTTTATTTTCCCCGCATGCTATATTGTAATTCCTATTATTTTACTTAATAAAGCTAGTGAGTTGTTCCTGGTTCCAAAACAATTGCATGCATGATATAAACATATAAATACCATAAGAACCGAAACCATAAACCTTTTTAAAACGCATCCAGAAACCCCCAGAGTATCAAATCTGCTGCCAGATCACCAATATAGCAATAAATATCAAGATCTGAGGGTTTGGGATATTTCAGTGGTATCAGAGCCTTCTTCCTGCCAGCCTGTGAAGAAGCTAACTCACGACTCCATGATTCTGGGAACTGGGGAAATTCATTCATTGGGTAGGGGTCATATCGGAGACAAGTATGTACATTAGCATAGGGGCCACAGTAGGGACATAAGAGACCGGAACAGAAGGGACTACAACCCCTTCCACATCAGTTCAGGTTCAGAGGCTGAAACAAAGTACAAAGACCACATCAACGCAGAGGCAGAGGACGACGGAGAGATGGGTCTCGGAGAGGACTACCCAAAGGGTAGTGGGGGCGGCTCAGAGCCAACTTTTGACAGTACCAGGGCGATGTGGAATGACCTAGCTAGAGGACAATAAGAGATGAGGAATGCCATAGCACAGAGAGTGCTTAGCTCCCAGATCATTCATAATAGTTTGAGCACGATTGGTGCTAGCATAACAGGGGGAGAAATTGGTCATACAGGACACCAGGGAGGTGGAGCGAGTGGCTCCAGTGGGAATGTAGCAGGTACAGGTGGACAAATGACACCCACTCGTACCTACACTTTAGCAGGGAGGATACCTAGACTTGTATTCCCACAGTTTCAGACAGGACAGGGACAACTAGGGAAGGGACAACCAAGACAAGGGCAACAGGACAGGGACAGATTGGGCCAGCAGATCCCTTTGTAGAGTACAAACGAGACTACTTGGCACTAGGTCCAGAGTTTCACGCAGACATGAGTTTGATGGACTACTGTTCGATCCGGTATCGAAACAGGTCCAGGGAGGCACAGAGGGGCAACATGCAACCAAAAAACATAGATTTTATTAGGAAAGTTGGGAAATTGATGTGATGTCCCCATTTTGGGACATTATAACATTACAACATTTCAGAGTGTTATGCCTACCCGAGTAGCCAGATAGGGGTGACAGAGAGTTCAGGAGATATTGAGGGGTTTATTTGGGCCCCGATTGTATCGTTCATCATCAGGATCCATTTCACACAACTGAGCTTTGGTTCCGTTGCATTCCGATGATTTCCGTAATTTTGAGTTATTATGGGTCATATCTTAATTAAATTCACTAAGAAGGTCATAATGGGTTAAATTCACTAAGAAGGTCATAATGGGTATATTACTTGGAGAAACCTCTTAGTGTAATAGCTCATTGGAATCGAGAGGAAGAGCATTACAGGATAAGATGATGAGAAGTGACTTTCAGTGGCTGGAGAAGCCATCAGGATGGATAAATCACTTTTTAGAGGCAAAATGGTTAATTAATTAATTAATAAGTGATTTAATCAAGGAATAATAAAATAAAGTAAAAGTCACTTGGAGGGAAAAGGTCAACAACGAATTAGGGTTTTGGGAAGCTGCAAAGGAAGGGTAAAGCAACCTAATTCATTATGCATTGTTATGATTTGATGTTGAGAGTTCCCAAAGGAGGAAGAGATTCGACTTCTACTGTTTTGTGGATTTCTGGAGGAAACCACCACCATTGATAGGTTTTGGTGTTGAGAGACACACCCTAGCCCATCGGAGATACCATCCAGGTATTTCACCATGCTATTCAGGAGTATCCAATTATCAATGTTGCGCAGCTCAGCCAGTGGGGGCGCAAGTTAGATAGAGGGTTTGTGTAGCTGCACGAGATCAGAGTTCAGATTGAAGTTTCCTTCCGACCCAGTTGAGATCCAACCAGGGTGCAAAGATTGAGCCACTTTCCATCAGATTCGGACGGTGGAATCCTTCAGAGTGCATCATTCAGCCATTTAGGGCGCAACTCTTTTGGAAGGACAGTTGGGGTTATAGACGGAGCATCAGAGCAGATCTGGGGTAAGCCTTTTGGTCTAGTTCCGCATTTGGTGAGGCGATCGTTTTGAGTCCTATAGCAGCCGATTCCGTTGGTGGAATCTTTTGGGACACATCTAGAGAGTGAGGAGGTGTGCAGATCCCTAGGGGACGAGATCCGGAGCATCAAAGGCCATATCTGTCATCCAACAGTCACCAATATCATTCTAGAAGTCAGGGCGCTTCTATTGGGACAGTTTCCAGCTCATTTCGACGGGTATAACCTTTCGGACAATTTTTCCAGTTTGTAGCGGTTACCGTGCTTCTCTGGAACTGTCGATTTTTGCCGATCTATCCGTGCATGCATCAGATCTTCCATCATCTTTTGATCACGGGTATTTTATGTTATTTGCTTGTATTCCAGTGACGATCCATGAGATCTAACTGAAGACTATCTTATATATCTCCAGTATTTCATTGTATTTCCATGCTTGAATCTCATAATACATATTATTGGGCGGTTGATGTTCCTATTTCCGCATGCATCATATATATACTGTTTAAACCATAACATATAACATGCACATGCAACAACCACAAAACATCTCAAGCACATAACTAAAACGCATCCAAAAACCCCCAGAGTATCAGATCTAAAGATAAAACGCATCCAAAAACC
>JASDQU010683275.1:174673-188477 GCA_032191745.1 Picea mariana
ACAGAGACCCCCACCACAGATAGATTCACAACAGGGGGGAGACAAAACCACAAAGACCAGTAAAAGGAGGCACCATAGCAACCCTTTCAGGGGTACCCAGATTCAACACCATCAGACTCAAAGGACTCGTACAAGGGCAACGCATCACAACCTTAGTAGATGGGGGGGCAACCCATAACTTCAAAGATGCATCATTAGTAGCCAGGAGGGGCTTATGGACTGAGGATTTTGAGAGGTTTACAGTAGCAGTGGCCAACGGTTATACCATGACTTGCTTGGGCATAGTACCAGAGCTAGAAGTCAAACTAGGAAACTACATAGTGACAGATATTTTCCACGTAGTTGACTTGTCAGACACAGATGCAATATTGGGTGTTCAGTGGTTGTATTCACCAGGAGAGATTGGATTCAACTACCAGACCTTGACGATGAGCTTCAGAAATGCCAATGGGTTGAAGGTAGTGCTAAGAGGCATGTCTACAAGGGCACCACGGGTAGTATTAGCAAAGAGGATGGAGAGGATCTTCAGACATGGGGATGTAGCATATGCCACAGAGTGCTTGATTACCACCAAAAGGGATGAAATGGGTTAAAAAATTTCAAGGAAGAAATAATTAATAAGTAAAAAAACATGCTAGAGTATTGTACTCATGATTAAGTCTTAGGAGGCTAAGCCTTTTACAAGTTCATCATGATGAATTCATCTTATTACAATTCCCCATGGGGGGCATGGAAATGCGGTATAGAAAAGAAGAAGAAAGGTGGCCTCATTGGCTGGCTGGACTTCTGAACTCTGATTTTGAACAATTCTTTGTTCAATCTTTGGCGGTTCAACTGCAAGTCCATCCTAGTGCAACTTGGTGGGTAACGGGTCCCTCGAGGTGCTAAGGCGGTACCACATAGGACAAGTGCACAATGTCACTGCGGCACAAGTCCTTCTTTGTTTAAGCCCAACTCCTACGCTAAAGGACTTTGGGAGGCTTCCCTAACAAAATAACTTCACCCGAAAATTAGTAGACCGGTGCCTATGTGATATAGAGGTGAAGGTAGGAGTTAATTATTTAAGCTAACTGATCTAGAATGATAAATAACTAATAGAAATAATGCAGACCAACAAAACAAAAACACTCAAGATTCGTAAGATAAAACAACAAAATAGTGCAAAAGAGCGGTGAAAGCCCTTACCAATTCCTCAAATGTATTTTTAAGTATACCTTTTGGTAATGTGGCTGTACTTTGAGTTGTTCCTTGTCTTGAGTTTTCAGAGCTGTAAAATGCATAAACAATTCACAAAACAGTGAGAAACGTGGCCCTTTTGAGGCCTCCCACAAGTGCTAAGCACCTTAGATCACTAGATCTGTGGGCTATTAAGCTTGGGTACCAAGTTATGAGTGATTTTCTGTGCCCAAAGCTTTAGATCTGCAACAAAATGGTAATTTCCAGCAAGCTGGAAATCACCTTGCAGATTTGGGGTTCAAATCATCTTAGGGTCAAAACCCCCAAAAAATATTCCAGCCAACAAATTACTTTGTTGTGGCTGAAAATTGTTGATATATTCCAGAAAACAGTAGATCTAACTCTAGGAAACAAATCTGGATATCAAACAGGGGTTTCTTGAGATAATTACTTAATTGGGCATCGTGTATGGGTGAGAAATTTAGTAGACCTGGTGTATGCTTTGCTGTTATAAATTTCAGATCTGCACAATTACTCACAATACCCTTTTGAAAGATATGATAAATTTGCCACAAACTGAAGCGTAAATTATCTTTGGTTAGAGTAGAACTCTATGACAAAATCCCAAAGATCTACTAGCTAGAAAGATATAAAACTTTTAGAACAAGCTAGGAAATATTTTTTGGCTTTTTATTTTTGTTTAAACAGAAAAGTAAAAGATATTTTGGAATTTTTGGAATATTTGGTTGAAGAATGTATGTATACGTTGGATTATGGTCTTTGTTATACTGGAGATCATGACTTCAGATTGTAAGGTTATACTGATTCAGATTGGGCTGGAAGTGTTTCAGACATAAATGGCACTTCATGATGTTGTTTCAGTTTGGGGTCAGCCATGACTTCATGGCAAAGCAGGAAGCAATCCAGTATTCCTCTCAGCATGGCAGAAGTGGAGTACATTGTAGCATGTTCCGCCAGTTGTGAAGCCATATGGCTTTGGAAGTCGTTGATAGGTCTGTTCGATCTGGAGATGGAAACCACCGTGATTCTATGTGATAACCAGAGTTGTATAAAGATGACAAAGAACCCAGTCTTCCATGATAAGTCGAAGCACATAGAGATCCGGTATCACTACATTCGTGATATGGTGCAGAGAGGAGCTGTAAAGCTCCAATATGTTGGCACAGATGAGCAGGTTGCAGGATGTGTTGACCAAGGCTCTGTCTCGTGTGAAGTTTGAGTACTTCCGAGACAAGCTTGGTGTTGTCCAAAAGGACCTTCCTCGAAAGGGGGAGTGATGTTGATGATACTATGGTATCCTGACCAACAATAGGTAGCTCCATTAGGTTTTTATATCCTAGGGGATTGATCATCCCTGGGAAGATCCCGAAGGTTCGGTAAGGACGGTCTGTCAGAGTACCTGTGCATGTATATGCTAACTGTGGTCAGTAGTGGTAGCTCAATTAGGATTTTATATCCTAGGGAGTCTTATGATTCTTGGGTAGATCCCTAAGGTCAAGTAAGGACGGTCTGTCAGAGTACCATGTGGTAGCTTGTTAGGATTTTATATCCTAGGGAATCTTATGATTCATGGGCAGATCCCGAAGGTTCGGTAAGGACGGTCCATTTGAGTACCACAAATGTTT
Organism: Picea mariana; assembly: GCA_032191745.1. Lineage (NCBI taxonomy): Eukaryota > Viridiplantae > Streptophyta > Pinopsida > Pinales > Pinaceae > Picea > Picea mariana. Next base: position 177,496 of record JASDQU010683275.1, read on the forward strand.
TTGTTGATACACATGTCTCATTTTGTTGCCACATGTTGATCATGTTGTTGTTTCAACTTCGTGTTGTTGATGATGTTGTTCCAGCTTCATGTTGTTGATGATGYTTTTTCAGCTTCGTGCTGTTGATGATGTTGTTGTTCCAACTTCGTGCTGTTGATGATGTTGATGTTTCAGCTCCATGTTGTAAATGATGATGATATTGATGATGAGAAAAACTTTCGATGAATTATAGATGTGCCAATCAGTGTTCCAGATGTTGATGATGATGCTGCCCTCTATTAGATGGTCATGTCAGTAGAATACCCTTCTTGTTGAGGGGGAACGTTGAAATATTGTAACTTCGAAGAATATTCTAATTATATTTGAGTTATTATCTTATAGATCAAATACCCTTTTGCGCATTGATCATGTCGGATCTTGTATAAGATCAAATCCCCTTTTGTGGATTGGTCAAACCATATTTATATGGTGGTATTTGTAAAGTCGGCTCCTAGTGTTTATGAAGTGGTTTTAACCACTTCTAGAAGAAGTCGGCCCTACGATGTGAAGAGACATAACCCTAGTGCCTCCTCAACTAGTATTTATATGTGAGGATGGTGCCTCACTTACTCACTCTCACACTCACTCATCTAGTGCACATATCTTGAAGGCAGTTGTTGCTGCAAGAGGAAGGAGAAGAGAGGCAATGCTCAGTCTTGGTTTATTCTTGGTGTTTTGGTCTTAGTCTTGGCATTGTATTGGCAATCTATTATTGAGGAAATTTTTGTTGGGTTTTCTCCACCATGAGGGTTTCCCAAGATAAAATGCTGCGTACCTTGTGATTGTGTTTCTTTCAGTGATCCTCTTTATGCTGTTGTTTTGGAAATGCACTGAATGCTCATGTAATTTGGAAATAACCTAATAACAACAGTGAAAACTCAACAACTGCGGGAGGTATTAACCTACATGGATAAACCTTTGACTAGAATAGAATATTCATGAAGCAAGAGAAAACCTAAACAAATGTGTGAAAACCCTGGAAGACAAGTCGGCTCAACAAAATAAGTAATATTGAAGTATTATATGCAGAAAAGGATAGGTCGGCTCTGCTTGAAGAGACACTTGTTCACTTGGCCAGATTAGTATAAATAGAAGACGCCCCAGCTCATTTGTACACACACTCAGTCATCTAGAAGCAAGGCGCAAGTGTTGAGGAGGAGATGCAGGTGTGCAGTAATACCCTATTCAGTCTTTTGGTACTGTATCTTGTGCGCTACCCTAGTTTATTTGTTGGTTCTAGTGTGGCTTCCCATAATCATTCTATCTAGCAAAGGTTAAGGTACTCGGGGGTGGCTTTATGCCTATGGTTGGGTAGCAATTGTGTATCATTGCATATGGTTAAACGAGCACAACATTCTAACTGGTTATGGACCCACACCACCTTCGGAACAGTCTAACCATTGGAAGGTAGATCCATAGCTCTCTGTCAACCTCGTTGTAGCACAGTTGTAGTTGCAACTAGGGTTTTTGATCTTGCAGCAACAACAAACCCTAACCTGATTGTTCGGGCACTTTAAGTGAAGTGTTTGGCATAATTCTTGGATATCCTAGTGCGCCCTAACCCAACGCATCTCCTGGTGCCCTTAGCCATAAAAAAACGTCAAAGTTGAATTTTTTTGGTCAAAGTCAATGTTTGATTGGTGAAAGTCAATGTTTGACTGGCCAAAGTCAAGGTTTGATTGGTGAAAGTCAAAAGACCGGTCAAGATCAAAGTCAAAGACTGTCATGACTTCCTCCATAAAATCAGAGTGGCGCAGCAGAAGCATGGTCTCTTGGTAGAGCATGGAAGACGAGGATTGACATCATCCTTGCAAAGAACAAAGGGAAAAATTATGGAACCACGGACTGAAAAGCAGGCGTCAAAGGATGAAGTCCTTGATTTTTTGGAGCTTCCAAGCACATGAATGTGGAGTAGGAGAAACAATAAATAACAAGTATCGCAGATCTAAATCTCTGGAAAGAGAAGGGATCTTTGTTCAAGAAGCAATCGTAGAGCCAAAAAGATCTCGAATATAATACATTCAGAGGAACAACACACTCTCTAGGTTGGAAAGAATACTTGTCTCAGAAGAAAAGCAACTCAAGCGGAACAATAGCAAGACTCCAGGTTTTCATATCGGGTTTGATATTTTTATTGCTGCTTAAGTATTGCAATCCTTTAGATTTTATTAATGCCAAAAACAAATGAATACTTAGTAGCATGTACTATTAATATAAATGCTTATTGTACTTAATTGCAATATGAACTAACATCTCCTCTAGGAGATATTTCTTGTTCTTGTTCTCAGGCAGAACATCTTGGTAATGCTTTAATGAATTACCATGAAATTGATATGTTCTTATATAAAATGCTATTATATTGGAAATACTTTTGCTCTTGTTTTTCCTGTTTTGGGTAGGTTTTCTTACATATACCAGGAAGGTTACCCCAACAGAGCAAGACTTGAAAGGACTTAGAGGGAGTCAGTGATCAGGAAGAAGCAAGGTTTCGTGACACTTTGCAGGATGCATAGGGTCATGCAACAGATGGAAGTGTGATTTGAGGATTCTCTCAGTTAGAGGGAGTTGATGCAAAAACTCGAAAAGAAGGATCTTATAGGTTTCATGCCGAGTTGAGGCTTCATGCCGAGTTGTAGTCCTTGTGATGAGTTGTAGGCTTCATGTCGAGTTGTAGGCTTCGTACCGAGTTGTAGGCCTTGTGTCGAGTTGTAGGCTTCATGCCGAGTTGTAGGGGCCTTGTGCCGAGTTGTAGGCTCTATGCCGAGCTGTACGCTACTCCAGTGAGATGGTCTGGTATGCTAAGTTGTTGCTACACCAGTGAGACAGTCTGGTACGCTAGTGGCGTAGTCGAGAACATGTATGGCTGTGATGATGTTGCTCTTAATATGATCTGGTGGATCATGAGATAGCCTGTGTAGCTCTAGTGATTCTACTGGTCTGCAAGACCATGTAGGTCTTGCCCATGCCATGTGAGATGGATGGGTAATGATGATATTAATGATGATACTCACAACATGGGTGTAGCCATGGGTGAGCACGTCATGCAGGTGTAGCCCATGACAATGATGGTGACACACACTACGAGGTGTAGCTCTAGTGTTCTCTAGCGGGTTGTGACCCCTAGACGATATTGACAGGTCCACATGGGTGTAGCCATGTGTGATGTAATGATGCTGCTAGTAGCATGGTCTGCGTATCCATGACAAGAGGATCATGGAATAGTGAGTAAGACTATGAAGACCAGAAGGGAACATCATTGTTAAATACCTCCCTAGCTAAGAGGGAGTGTTGATGTTTTGGTAGCTGCGGGAGGTATTAACCTCCATGGATAAACCTTTGACTAGAATAGAATGTTCCAGAAGCAACAAAAAACCTAAACAGATGTTTGAAAATCCTGGAAGACAAGTCGACTCAGCAGAATAAGTAATATTGAAGTATTATATGCAGAAAAGGACAGGTCGACATTGCTTGAAGAGACACCTCTTCACCTGGCCAGATTAGCATAAATAGGAGGCGCCCCAGCTCATTTGTACACACACTCAACCATCTAGAAGCAAGGCACAAGTGTTGAGGAGGAGCTGCAGGTGTGCAGTAATTCCTTGTTTAGTCTTTTGGTACTCTATCTTGTGCGCTAACTTTGGAGAAGGTGCACTACCTTCGTTTATTTGTTGGTTCTAGTGTGGTTTCCCAGAATCATTCTATCTAGCAAAGGTTAAGGTGCTTAGGGGTGGCTTTATGCCTATGGTTGGGTAACAATGGTGTATCATTGCTTATGCTTAAACGAGCACAACATTCTAACAATCTTTGGTAACTTGCATGCAACCAAAGAACAAGACAGGTTGGGTTCTATCGAATAGTGGAACATGAATGACTCCACTATTGTAATGTCCCTTTCCTAGTGATGGGTTCTTCAAGGAGCGACTTAGTATTCTATATGTTCCCATAGACTATAGTCGAGACAAAAAGGGGAATGACACCTCTAACTAATGTCATTCACCAAAGTCTATAACCTGAAAGTGACATTAAGGAGGTAAAAGGAGGAAAAAGGAGGTTTAAGTGACTTAATTGATTATTGAGGTGAAACTTAGGGAAAAAGTCACTTAAGTGGTAAAGTGAATGTCTAATTAGAACAAAAAGGGGGTTTAAATGACTTAAGTGAACATTAAATCGCAACTTAGGAGAAAAGTCATTTAATTAAGTAAGTGAACAGAGAATTAGACAAGAGGAGGTATAAAGAGAGAAAAGTCGACCTAATTGGTCATTATGCTGATTTGTGAATTGGAAAACAGGTTTAAGAGAGGAGGGGTCAACCTTCTATTGTTTTGTGGATTTATGGAGGAAACCAACACCCTAGACAGGTTTCGGTGTTGAGAGACACACCCTAGCCGTCAGAAGTACCATTCTGATGCTTCATTGAGCTTCATCTTCATTCTACAACAACATACAGGCACAAAGCAGACTAGTGCACACTTCACCAGGGAGGTGCATGGGGTTTGAGGGGACAAATTTGGGTCGCTAGGCCCAACTAAGGCGAATCAGACATAATCCTTCCAACCCAGTGGAAAGGAGACCAAAGCGCTTCCATTGAGACAATTATCATAGTATTCTGTTGGGTAAAACATCAAAATCGTGATATCCAACTGAGGGAAGTGCGCAAGGGTTGAGGGAATTCATCCGAGGTTCTGGTAGATCAGCAGAGGGTCAGATATGCAAGCAGCGGATAGGCGAAGTGTACTAGGCAGTGGGGTGACCATGCTGAGATAGTTTTCAGGACGATCCGACGAGTCTAACTACTAGGGCGAGATTCGCAGTCTTCAACGATAGTTGCCGGGGGTATTTCCAGTTGCATGCAACAAATCTGTAATATCCCTAATTCTGCATATCGGAATATGTGCCTCAACTGATAATTATGTGCTACCGGAACTCATACACTTTGGGATTCTGGATGCGTTTAGTGATTGGTTTTTAACATACGTGGTGATTTTGCATGTGGTTACAATTGTTTAACGATATATAAGCAAGTACGCAAAACATAAAGACACAGAACAACTACAACAATGTATTATGAAAATGACTGGGTACAATGCCGCATGCGGCTAAGTAAAACAAATCTCTCGGCTAGATCAGAGACAAAAGGATCTTAGTTGGAATACAATAAGAAAACTAAAATAATGATACCCGGTAATAGAAGAATGTTGTTGGATCAATGGATGAGTTGTAGGATCTGCTACGTGCTACGACAACTCATACAACAACTGTTGCAAGATTGGAAAGTTCTCCCGGGTGGCTAAACTCCTCGGATCTGCCTGGAAACTATCTCAAACAGTGCGCCCTGACTTCATGCACACTCTTGGTGGCTGACCAACTAAAGATCGACCCTCTTACGATTTGTATGGACCCCTAATGGATCCCCCTGGGGGAATGTGGCCCAACTGCTGCCGACAATTGCACCCTAGAGATTCCATCGACAAAATATTGCTATAAGGGTCTCAAACTGAGCACCCTAGGCTCCTCTGAAATGGGTCGGAAGGATTTCCCTGGATCTGATCTGATGATCTCTTGGGAACCCCAAATGTATCCTTCCCAACTATCGCACCCTTACTAGCTGAATAATGTGCCCAAGATGATTTCTCCGTAGGAATCTGACGAGAAACCATGCAATAGATGCGCCCTACCCTCCTCTCAACCGGGTCAGAGGGAAATCACTGGATCCTCTCTGGTTGGGACAAGCCGAAACTCTATGCCCTCTGAAGATGCGCCTTCACTCTGAACAAGTGTGCCCCTGCTACTGCAAACTATGTAACTGCTGCTAAAGATCGATGGAATATTCATGTAATCTCCTCGGTGACTAGGGTGTCTCTCAACACCGAAATCAACCACGGGGTGTATTCCTCCTGGAATCCACAAAGTCACGGATTCTCATGAACCTGTGAAGTCGCCTCAAAGATCACTCTCAAATCATAAAATAGCTCGGGGACACCTATTGAGCCACCTGTCGTCAGTTTCCGATGGTGGATCTTTTGGAAAGCGAAAAACAGTCATTTAGGGCACAACTCTCGAGGAAGCACAATTGGGGTTCCGGGGAACATTCCGGGGCAGATCTGAGGAATCCCTTCCGATCCATTACAGAGGAGACCAAGACGATCATTTTGAGTTATACATCGTCAGATTCCGTCGGTGGAATCACTAGAGCACACTCAGTTAGCTCAGGAGGTGCGCAAACCCCAAGGGGTGACATCCGAAGCTTCAAAGATCAGATCTTCAGTCCGACAGTCATCAGGATCAATCTAGAGGCCAGGGCGCATTTTTTGAGACAATTTCCATCTCATTTCGACGGGTATCGCCATCAGGGTGAGTTTTCCGGATTTTACAGCAGTTACCGTGAGCTGCAAGACTGCTTTTTGCCAATCTATCTGTGCATGCGCAGACCAACACCCATTCTTCTGATCACGGGTATTTCTTATTAGTTGATTTGTATTCCAGTGACAATCCATGAGATCTAATTGACGATTATTATATTTGCTTCCAGTTATTATTGTATTTCTTGTTTTTTTGCATTATATATATATCAGTGAGCTGTGTTGTCCTTATTTCACATGCATTGTCTTATACTGCTAAACACATAATAAACTGGAACACACATGCGAAAATTACCAAGCATGTTCACATAGTAACTCAAACGCATTTAGAAACCCCCAGAGTATCAGATTCAATGGAAAAAACCGTAGTTCAACAGTAGATATCCAGATCAGCTGGATCAGGGATATTTCAGAAACATCCCACACCCAATGAGAATTATCCCAATAGGACCTCCTGACGTCTCCTCCAAACCTGGCTTGTAGAATAGCATAACGTCTTTGAGCACTTGTCTGGGAAAGGGGGGTTTTATGCACATGTTTAAATAACTTGATTATTAGATGTGGTTGACATTACTATGATCCTTGTGACTTATGAGCCCATGGAGGGCGTACTTGTTGTTGTTGCAGGGCCACACCCGACAGATAGGTACAAATGGGGAGATGATTAGTTTGGACCTGCATAGGGCTAAAAGCCCACCAGATGGATGTTGAGACCCCTGCTAGGGGCAGAGACAGATCAGAGGTTTGCACCAAAGAGAGAGGATGTTCCATCAGAGATAGCTTGGTAGGCCTGGACCCAGGGGGGTCTTTCCCTCCCACTATGATGTAGGCCTTGGAAGGCCCATGATGTCACCTCTGTGACCCTTGACATCACCCAACGTTTGATGGACACTTTGGAGGCAGTTGTGTGCCAAGTGGCACGTGTGGCTTGATCCAGAGGCCTTGGGAGGCCTAACGTTTTGCTCGTGGAGGCCAATGTTGCACTAGAAAGGCCTAACGTCCACCCTAAAAGGGAACGTCACGTTTCTGCTTGATTTAGGGTTTTAATTTTTCATTTAATGTAAAAACTAGATATTACATGTAAATTGGCCATGTCGGCCTTTTTGACCTAATTCTGTTCATTGTAACTGTATAAATAAGGAATTTTCCCTTGAATTATTTCATCATCTTTCACTCACACTTAGTGAGGTCTGAAATTTGCGTCCTAAATAGAGTTAGTTAACTGAAATTTAGTGCACACTTCTTGAAGGAGGCTTATTTTGAAGTATTTTGGCATTTTTCTTGGTGGAAGTGTTCAACTAGGCTATTTGCTAGATGATTCTTAGTGAATGTAAGTAAATTTTCTGCAATTCTTTTTAATTGAATGGTTATGGTTGTATTTATCTTGCATTTATACTAAGATTATGAAATTGCTAGCTTAAAACCCTAGGAGCCTAAAGCACATGTTATTCTTCTTGCCTTAATAACTTTCACCTACTAGATATGCTAGAAAACCAATTTTCTTGAAGCTTTTTGCTAAGGGCTTTGCCATTGCAACACCCTAGCACCTTTTGCTTCATCTAAGCCGTCATCTACTTCATCCTTGAGCTAAAGAAGGAGGAAAACTACTAGGGCCTAGGTTTACCTACTTCCTAGTAGCCATTTTCCCCCTAGGGTTTGGTGATTGAAGCCTTGGGTTACCAACACTTCAATTATTGACCCTCTTGTCTCTAGCTCTCTTATTATCATTTGTTCCTTCAAGATTTGCCGCAGCCTAAAAAGACTCCATTTACCTTAAAAAGCACTGATCTAAGCCTTACAATTGAGTGATTGACAAAAACCACTATCAAAACCTTTACCTTGAGCTCTTTACTAACTACTCTTAACCTTAGGATAGTCTAATCTACTAACCTATTTGCTTCTGTTACAAAAGTAAGTTACAACCGTCTATTGCAGCACTTAAAACAGCTAAAAGCAATTGAGAAAGTTGATAAATACACTGCCTTATTCGCTTCTGACAAATGCTAGTATTTTGGTGTTAATGAGTAATTATTCTTGGTCATTCTGAAGACATTTTAAGGCATTTATTGTGAAGCTATTGCCTTATAAACATTGCTGATATAAATTTCTGTTTGCTTCATCATATATCAACTATTGCTTTTATTGATAAAGTCCATGGTTTTATGAAGTACTAAAAGCAAGTTGTACTTGAAAAATATATCTTTTCTTGTTGCTTTGTTCTAGGTAGGTACATCTTAATGCTTCACTACTTCATTGGCTAAAACTCTGGGACTTTCTGATCAGTGTGACTTGTGAGAGGGGGCTTTTTCATAGACACTTTAACCTTGGCCTTCTCAAACTCCAGGTCACCGAGGACGTCTCCCCTGGGCCATCAACCCTAAATAGAAAGAGGTATCCTGTTGAGGTGACAGTGATAGGATAACCTCCCGTTATGCCAATTTGCCTTTCTTTAACCTTTTCCCTTGGAATAAGTAGAAATTGAGCGATAACATGCCCGATGTGCTCCCTGTAGCCAATCTATTGACCATTTGTGCCAAGGACTGAATCATGGTATGCTGACTGATCACCAGATTGGTAATAGCCTGCATGAAAGTTGCATTTGGGTCCATGGGTGCTTTTCCACTGCCTTCTGGCCTCTGAAACCTATCTCCCATCATCCTCTCTGCCTCACGCTCTGCCTCATGCTCTACCCTTTTCTCTGCTTCCCTCTGCGCCTCTTCCTCCTCCTCTGAACTGGGAGGAAAGGGGGGGAAATCTGGCCTAGGTCTCCTCTCCCTGCGTCTGTTGTAAGTGACATATTCGTCACCTATGTGCTCATGACCCTCTAGGTTCTCTGACGAACTCATCGACTTTAGTCACAGGCTGGTAGGACTAAAGCTCTGATACCATAGTAATATCCCTAATTTTGCAGATTGGAATATGTGCCTCAACTGATAATTATATGCTGCTGGAGCTGATACACTTTGGCATTCTGGATGCGTTTAGTGATTGGTTTTTAACATGCATGGTGATTTTGCATGTGATTACAGTGGTTTAACAGTATATAAGCAAGTACGCAAAAGATAAAGACACAGAACAAATGCAACAATGTATTATGAAAATGACTGGGTACAATGCCGCATGCGGCCAAGTAGAATAAATCTCTCGACTAGATCAGAGACAAAAGGTTCTTAGCCGGAATACAATAAGAAAACTAAAACAATGATACCCGGTAATAATAGAATGTTGCTGGATCAATGGATGAGTTGTAGGATCTGCTACGTGCTACGACAACTCATACAACAACTGCTGCAAGAATGGAAAGTTCTCCCTGGTGGATAAACTCTTCGGATCTACCTGGAAACTGTTTCAAACAGTGCGCCCTGACTTCATGCACACTCTCGGTGGCTGACCAATTGAAGATTGGCCCTCTTACGATCTGTAGGACCCTAGATGGATCCCCCTGGGGGAATGCGCCCCAACTGTTGCCGGCAACTGCACCCTAGAGATTCCACCAACAAAATCTTGCTGTAAGAGTCTCAAACTGAGCGCCCTAGGCTCCACCGAAATGGGTCGGAAGGATTTCCTTGGATCTGATCTGATGATCTCTTGGGAACCCCAAATGTATCCTCCCCAACTGTCACACCCTCACTAGCTGAATAATGTGCCCAAGATTGTAAGATAGCTAGAGAGGTAGTGGGGGGGCCCAGAGGGCCCATAGTGATAATAGTGAAGGTCATTCAATGTAAGGTGGACTAGGTCCACTATATTATTAAATAAGGCCCACTATGGTAGTTAGATATAATAAATGGGTAATTAGATATAATAAATGTAAGATGACTTCTTAGAAGGTTCTACTTCTAGAAGATTCCTCCTCTAGAATGTTTTTAGGTGATGGTAGCACTATATAAAGGGATTCAAGCAATATAATGAGAAATGAAGAGAAGTATTGTATTTGGAGCGGTAGCTCAATAGGAGGATGCCCCCTCGAAGAGGCAAGTGAACAGGAGAGGATCCCTTCCATAATAGGATCCATTGTATGTTGTTGCCCTACCTCAAGGGTTTTGATATAATAAAGTGTGGTTTCGCATATTGTTCTGATATATCTGTTGTGGTGCTTATCTATTCAGTCTTTGGTTGTTAACAAGTGGTATCAGAGCACTTTCCTTGGGCAGACATTGTGGGCAAATATTTTTATTTTTGCAATTTTTTTTTTCAGAGCAGAAAAAAGAGGGCCGCGACATTCTCGAAGTTTTCGGTATATTTCTATGCAAAATTTGCAGAAAAAGGTTGTATATCTAAGTTCCTCTCAGAAAAACACCCAATTTGAAAAAAAAAATCGTCCGAAACGGAGTCCGGGAAGTCAAGATATTGAAGTTTTAAATTTTAAAATATGCAAATTTTCAGGATTTTTTCCGCGGACGACGGCGAGAATTTTTTTATTTCTGTAGCATCTAAAGGCCGCATTTGCCCAAATAAATTACAGATCTGAGTTCCTCTCACAATTTCACCCAATTTAAAAAAAAAATCAGCCAAAACGGAGTCCGGGAAGTGAAGTTATGAGCAGTTTAACTTCAACAGTTTTTTAGGGTTTTTCCAGAAAAA
>JASDQU010683276.1:0-17087 GCA_032191745.1 Picea mariana
TTTGTTTCTGCATTTGTTTTATTTTATTGCTCTACGGTCCTGTTTTTCTAACAGAGGACAAGAACATTGTTGATGGTCTTCAAAGGAGAGCTTGTAACTCTTCAAATTCACCTCCTCAAAGAGGCGATAAAGGTGAATGTTCAAGGTATAATTCTTCTTATCATTCAATTGCTTTTGATTATGTTAAGCATGATAAATTTGTATGTAAAAATGGAAGAAAGAATCCATGTCAATATTGTGGTTTATATAACCATCATCTTTCAAAATGTTGGAAAAGATTAACCGCTTTCAGGAAACTTTATAAGCAAAGACAACGTGAACAGAGGATGCAAAAGATTTGCACTCATTGTTAGAAGCAGGGTCATCTTATTGACCAATGTTGGACATTGCATCCAACCACTCATCCACAACACAAGAAGCAGTTGGATAAAGAGATTGGCAAGAATGGAAGAGGAGATTCCATCATCGATGTGAGTCAAGANAAGAGGACGATGTTCAGCAGAAAAAGTCACCATTGAGTTAGCTTGGTAAGAAATGGTTGGATTTCTTGAGCAAGTAAAGCTTGCATTTTTCTGTTGTAAATGCACTTTTCAGTGTTATGTGTGCATTTATGGGAAGCATGATAAGTTGCAACAGTTTATCAAAACTTGCATGATGCAAGTTGCATGTGAATGCAATTCATTTTGAAGGCAATTTTTGTTGTTGCATAAATTCACCAGGAGGATGTAAAAGATGGATATGATGTTCACTTGTTATAGCCATATATCGTTTTCTTATTTATCTCTTATGTACCCACATGTTTTGGGTTTATGTACTTATGTTTGTACTTGAAGGAGAGTTGAAAAGTCATGCACATGCATTTGTTTTATGTATGTGTAAGCAGTGAACCTAGTGATGGTTCATCATGAATGATTCTTGATTGTGTATGATGTTTGTTGACTTGCCATTGGGAAGGTCGACATGTTTCAAATGAGTCTCAACTGGTGTCGATGATTGTCTGACGACTATTTGTGTTGATCATGTTTTTCGACTTGTGTTTAGTCGATGGTGTTTGTTGACTTGTAAGTTGATTTTGAGTACACCATGATGCAAGAAAACGCCATGTGCTTTGATGAAGTACAAGATGCAACAGTTTGTTTGAAGAGAAAAAGACTTTGTTGGCATCATTTTTCAGTCTTGTATAATTTGTTTTCAAGATTGATGGTTTCTTGGCTTGTGACAAGATGTCGCAGGAAAGTTTTTGCAGCCATTGGAGAGTTGATTGTTTTGACGCCAAAGAGTTCACAAGAGGGACTTGATTCTCAGTGGGAAGGTTGGCAGTCTTCCAAGCACAAAGAGAATAGTGGGTCAACAACAACCAGAGAACAGTGGTTGAGGGACATAGCTAGTTGCAGTGCAAGGCATGTCAAAGTATCCAGGTGATTGTCGAAAAGATATTTCAAGTAGAATCAGTTGATATAACTTGAAAGCAGACATATAATTATAAGCTTTTGTGGGTCCAAAATCCTTTCAGTGGGAAGGTGTGATCAAAATCTGGACCAGGGGTCAAATTTTAGCTCAAAAATCAACATTCTCAGAATTGCCTCAAAACGAACGAGAGCGTAGCCCTCGGTGTCACGAACCTAACGCAATTCATTTCATCTCAAACAGACGTCGGGAGTGAGAGATATTGTGATCTGTTCGAATCGCCAAACAGGAAAAAAAATGGATGTTGATTGTGCAGTCCGTATAGTCCGTATGGATGCTGACGTGGCATGGCCATATGCTGACGTGGCTTGACCGTACATGCTGATGTGGCAGAGATGACATGGAAGTTTCGTATTGGTAGACTTGGGAGAATCATTTGTTGACATGTGGCAGTTATTGGGCAAATGGTAAGGTACCATGTGGCCCAGTCATGGGCTGCCATGTGGCACCCCTTTATTGGCTTATGGTTTGTTCAAAATTTTATGGAGTGCACCGGATTTGAACCCTGGACCTCCACCACCGAGCGCTTTGACAATGAGCCGCCAACCAACGCGCCACCGGGTGTTGTTTAATATATGTATGTTCCAGATTTTATTTAAAGTTGAATTTGTGTATGGTTTGGGCTGCGACCGGGCTGGGGCTTAGCCCAAGCCCTTGGTCGCGCGCTATTATACATATGACCCACGACTATATATTATGGTGCGCGCACGTTTACACATATGGTTTTAAACAGTTGTGTAACTAAAACCTACCGCCACTTGTTACTTTGTTATTCGTTTGTGTAACGGAGCCCGCGGTCGTATGTATTACCATATGACCTTAACTTTCGCGCGGGGTTTAAAATTTGGTTTGTAACAAACGATTAGCCCATGGTTTCGGGTGCTTACCCATATGCCCATGATTTTGGCGGTTAGGGGCTGAAGGCACCCTAACCATCCTACAATTTTCATAGTTATTCGATTGCATGCGTGTGCTGGGTTTAAACACAGATTTGGAGCGTGTTCTTGGTTCAAGCACACAGAGGTGCATTTTGGCGAACCAGTTTCAGCAAGCTTGAAGGAAGAGGATGGTAGGAGGCCTATCTTTCTCATTTTTTGGCCGATTGAGGTGCCGTAAAAGCCCAGCTAGGGGTTTTTGGACGTCCTGAATCCATTGACACTGTTATCAATACCATTTGAAGACTTTATTTGCAGGATTTTAGCCATTGAAGTTTCAGCAAGCTCCAGGGAGCTTGAAGCCCTCATTGATGGAGGACATGTTTTGGTGAGCCTATGTTTGTTTTCTGTGATTGAATAATCATGTTTGGCTAATTGTTATGCTCTGAACACATTGGGACAGGTTTCAGAGGCTGTTGAGGACTTTTACAGGTGTTTTTTTCAAAGAGAAGCTCAGGGAAGCTTATGGCCACATGTAGAAGAGGTCATGCCCGGATGAATCATGATCCGTTTTCAGAGTTTTATTAGTCATTTTTGGGGTTTTTATGTGTTCTGATCTCAAGGGTACAGTTTGTTTTTCCATTGGAGTTGAGCAGCATCTTGTAAAAGAACTTTTGACAAATTAATCCCAAAGAGCCAAGTCCATTGATGGAGGCTCAAGGAGATGTAGCCCGGAGGGGGGTGAACTCCTTTATCATGTTGTGATTGTTATGATTTTGATGGTTTATTTTCTGCAATTTATGTTGCTGTGTATTTATTGAAAGTGCATATTTAACCATTTAAAAGAACATATCCTCACACATAAGCATTTACAAGAAGATACATAAATTTGGCACATAAACTATCTTGCATATTTTAACACATGAAGCAAGGTCCTGTAAAGTTTATTTCAATGAAGTAGAGGGTGCTTGCATAGCATAACAAGTCAGCCTTCTATTTTCAGATCACCTATCTAGGGAAATGGCAAGGGTTTGCAATGGAGGAAAAGGGAATTCTAGCTCAAACTCATAATGTGGCTGCAAAATATTGGGGAAAAAGGGGGAATACTAAAATGGGTAGAGTTTCTTTGCTCTCGTGCTTCCCCTTGGAATGGGACCCCAACACCTTCTTTTATAGGCAAAAAAAAATAGTAATGGTTGGGTGACTGGCTATGGGCGGTCAAATGGTTAGGTAACGTCCCAAACGCCCGTATCCCTTCGCAATTTTTATTTTTCATGCTTTTTGTGAGTATATGTGGGTTGTAATGGTGCAGCTAGCGTATATACATGGGTAGTAATGGTGCAAGGTGCATGCATCTTCAAAAATATGGTTTTTTAGAAGAGTCGTTCAATGATGGCTTGGAAAAAATAGCAAGTAAGATGGCCTGATGCCAGGTATGCATGTCTGGTGCAATTTAGGGTTATAACAGTGATGATTTTTTGATGATATATCACTGATATATGTTCACATCTAACTAGGTTATAAATGAAAACAATAAGTAATGAGTAAATGGTGATTGCTAACTAATGAGTTTTTTGTAAGAAGGAAGTTTTGGGAAAAAGAGCTCCACACTCATTCACCCCCCCGGTGTGTCCAACACACCCAACAGGTTTGCTACAACCTTTTCCAATTCCAGAGAAGAAACGAGAAGTGGTAACAATTGATGTTATTAGTAATTTCCCAGGACAAAAAGGCAACATGATTCAATAATGGTAGTGGTGTATAAATTGACAAAGACTACTCATTTTGTTCCAACTTACCATAAAATGACTCATACAACAACTAATATTGCAAAAATTTACATGAGGGGAATTGATAGGTTGCATGGAATACCTAAGGTAATTGTTTTAGATAGAGATACAAACTTTACTTCAAACTTGTGGAGTGGACTATTTAAAGGATTTGGAACAAATATGATTTTTAGCACAACATACCATCCACAATCAAATGGGAAGATAGAGAGAGTCAACCAAGTGATTGAATACATGTTGAGAATGTATGTGATGGATAAGCCATCTAAGTGGGAAGATTATTTGCATTTGGTTGAGTTTTCCTACAATAATGGGTATCAAGCTTCATTAAAGATGAACCCATTTGAACATTTGTATGGTAGAAAATGCAATACTCCTGTGAATTGGGACAACCCAATAGAGAAAGTAGTACTTGGGAAAGAATTGCTCAAGGATATGGAAGACTACATGGTTAAAGTTAAGCAGAACTTGAAGGAAACACAAGACATATAGAAGAGTTATGCAGATAAGAACAAGACATCTAGAAAATTTAAAGTGGGGGAGCATGTGATTTTGAAATTGAATCCCAAGAAGAGCTCATTAAAGTTGGGTAGTTGTACCAAACTAGCAACTAGATTTTGTGGTCGATTTGAGATGTTGGACATAATAGGGCTAGTTACATACATGCTTGCATTACCTTCTTCCATGAATGTGCATAATTTATTTCATGTCTCTTTGATAAATAAAAAAGTATGTGCATGATCCTAACCATGTTATTGATTGGAATTTGATTCAAGTGGAGCTAGAAGGAGACTTTCATGTCCATCCGGTGCGCATATTGGAGAAGAAGTTCAAAGTGCTCTAGAATCAAGCCATAGGATTAGTAAAGGTTCAATGGACCTGCTACGGTCTTGAAGATGCTACTTGGGAGCATGAATGTTCCATGCAGGAAGAGCACCCATGACTTTTTGAATAATTTTGAGATTTTGATTTTTGTTTTGTATTTGCACTGAGGACAATGCCAAAATAAGGGGAAGAAGAATGTAATACCCTGGTTTTGGGCCATCGAATTAATAATGTATTGTTTTTATTCATGAAATCTTGGAGTGCTTATGAAGTTGAAAGGAAAGAGTGTCTAGAAATTTAATACTTTGAATATATATTAATAAAATACATCGTTGGCTGCAAGATGGACAAGGACAAAGTTAAGGGGTTATGATTCCACAAGAAAGGGGGGGATAAAAGGGCTAAATATTTTTATTATTTTATTCACCCATCTTGGTTTTAGTTGGGAAAAGTGGTTACATGAACTTCTTGGGGAAGGCCATGTGGTTCTTTATTGCATGTAATTATATAAACCCCACTTTTGTCTTGTTTGTGGGTTTCTTATTCATTCTTGCTCTTGGTTTGGGAATGGGAAATGAATTATGGGAAGAGAAGAGCCATTGTTTTTTGGATGTAAGTAATTATTTATTATTCTAGAAAGGAATGGATCCATGTGTGCATGAGAATGATGGTAGTTGTGAAAGAACTATCCACAACTGATAATCCTTGGAGTTTCTAGCATTAAAAATTCCTTACCAGTAGCATTAGAGCCATGGAAAATAAGTGGAACAACCTGAGGGAATGCCATGGAAAATAAATGGGTTAATTTCTTTGGGTTGTGCAGGCTGAAGGGGAAGAGATATGGTAAACTAGGATTGTTGTGTGGTTGGGAAAACCGTGAGATCTTGATAGCTAGTTGTGTGTGTTAGAGTTGGTCTAGGGCCCATCCTTGTAGATTCATAGCCTTGGATCAGGGGTGAATTAATGCTGAGATATATAACAATAGTGTTTATGGTTGGGTGAAACATCTTACGTTTGCAGCCAGTTGGTGAATGGTTTATTTAAAGATAAGTGCTCTCTGTGTTTTTCTCTGTAATTTATATTCCATTGTGTATTATTTATCTTTGATATGTGTTTATATCCTGCATGCTTGTTGTTAATGTTGTGCATGACATGTTATTCATTTATTTATGGTTTATCATTTTTCTTGTTCATTGCATGTGTTGGTTTCATGCTTCTTGAATCTAATAATTGGTATAAGAATTCTTAAGTTTCCCCAGAAGGTGGATTTAAAGACACTCAGGTAGTGGGTATGTTGCAGATTAGTATCAGAGAAAATTTGTTTTGTTTTCCTGATACTGGGTACATGAAATAGATACATGTTGTCTTCAGATCTATCACATGCTAATAATTATCAAATCCCTTAAGGTGCAAACTTATTTTGAAGTGCAAAACTTGAGGAATTTTTTTCACCTCAAGAGATTCGATCTCTCTTGGTGCATGATAGATCCAAATTTAAGATGGATTTACATTGGTTTTTAATATATATGTGTGTGCCTGTAACATACCCATATGTCTCACTAAGTATTCTTACTACTAAATCGAGTAACATATTGATTCAAATGCATAAAAATATATGTAGCATGACACATAAAAATATGTGTAGCATGACATACATGGCCATGCTAGTATAATTAATTCTTAAAAACATGAATGCAAATGTTTTAATCATGCACCAAAACAATTAAACACACAAAACATCATTCATACATAAAAAAAAATAGAGTAAATGCAACATTCAACCATAGCATCAAAATTGTAAATGACACAACAATGAAAACACTTACCTTTTAAAAACATTTTACATGACCAACTACAGATGAAAAATTTTCCACCCAACCGCAGGCTCTTTTGCACCAATTATCTCTACAACAATCCACTCCCGAGTTGCGGTTATGAGTCCACAAGGATAGACAAGCTCCTATGGGTGTCTATAGTTCATTATAACAACTCAAAACTTCATTAAGACATAGTGACATGACTCCTAAATCAATTCCAACCACCCAAATCTCTTCCCCATCAGTATGCACAACCCAAGGGATGATATTTCCTTCTCTACACCACAATCCATTAGATAATCTCCATCCCTTACAAAGCTCCAACATATATCGACCAAGAATCTCTCTACTAGGCGCTCCAGGAAATCTAGCCACAATAGGAGTGCTCACACAACATTTCCAAATGTTCTTCATGTAATTTCTCACCATAAATCATTACATACATGTCAACCCCATTCTTAGCATAATTACCAGATTCAACAAGCTGTCTTCAATACCCACTATGGTTTCCTACTCTTTCCCAACACTTAGCTCTATTTTTCCTCCCTTCTTGCTAATTGTAAAAAAACGGTCTTCTCTTCACATTCAAATTTCCTTTTCTCCCATGCAAATTGAATCTCACATTTCCCAAGGTGGGTTTTACTCATTCCCATTATTTCAATTACTATGAGAGGTGACTTTTACCACCAACCCCTTCACATGCATTCAATTATTGGGATTTGTAACACTCAAGAAGGAAAATATAAGGTTCATGGAAAAATAATTTTAGAAATGTGACTTTGGATTAATAGGCATATATAATTTTCCCTTGAACCTGCCCTCTCTTGTGTAAATTTGTCCACCATGACTTCATATGTGTCCATCTGCAGTCGCTAATAGATTTTATTTATTATTTCCGATATCCAATGTTTACATATTACATCTCTTGGCCCACAACCATACATCATATTTACAATACACATTTCTTATTTGGAGATTAAAAACATGGATGTTACATTCCCACCCCCTACAATTTGGACCATCCTTGGTGAAAATCTCTATATTGGTATACTTGTAAATTTTTTTACATCATAGTACTTGATACTTTTGCAAGTTAAAAACTCCTGTAGAAATTCCAACCAACAATATCTCATTCCTCTCAACATGCACAACCCAAGTAAGTGTACCCCATTCTTTGCACTATAGTGCCTCAGGTTTTCCCACTTCCTTTCTAGGGCTCTAGTGTAGGTTGGAAAAGAAGTCTCAGATTTGTGGCTCTAGGAAATCTAATTGGAAAAATGGAGTCTTGAACAATTATATACAAATGCATATTCAATTTTTCTTCAAAATTTGCAAAAATTTTGCAAGTAATCCTCCCACATGGCCTCCTCATACTCCCACGTGGCATCTTCAAGACCATAGAAAGTCCACTAGAACTTTACCAAGATAATGTATTTGTTCCAAAGAACATTGAATTTTCAATCCACGATGCACACTGGATCCACCCGAAATTCCCCTTCGTGCTCCACTTGAATCATAGTCCAATCAATCACATGGTTATGACTAGGCACATATTTCTTCAATAAATATAGATGAAACACATTATGAATTCTCATGGATATAGACAATGCAATCATGTATGCAATTGGGCCTATCTTCTTTAGAACATCAAACGGTCCACAGTATCTTGTTGCCAACTTTGGGCAACCTCCCAATCTCAATGAGCTTATTTTATCCTTTACTTTTAAAAACACATTCTTGCCCACTTTGAATTCCTTGTGTGTTATACCTTTGTCAACATCAATATTTTGTTTGTCCCATGCAACCTTTGAATTATGCCTCATAATATTTACCATCCACTCTTCCATTTCCTTCAACAACTCTGGCCCAATAACGACTCTATCTTCTAGGTTGTCCCAACTCACTAGTGTGTTGCATTTTATACCATACAAGGCTTCAAATGGTCTCATCTTCAATGATTCCTGATACCTATTATTGTAACAAAATTAAACTAAGTAAAGATAGTTCTCCCACTTGGAAGGATTTTCCATCACATACATTCTCAACATATCTTCAATTATTCGGTTGATCATCTCCATCTTCCCATCTTAATCTGGGTGATATATAATACTAAAATTCAAATTAGTCCCAATTACATTAAACAACCCCTTAGTTTTTGTTATTAGCCTAAAATGGCTATGGAACCTATGTATTTGGTGGTGTAACTATGCAAACTTTCATTATATATATATATATATATATATATATATATATATATATATGGAACTCAAAATATCAATTTATTGTTTCATCTTTGATTTCTCTTATATTGTTTATGATGGTGAAAGGATAATTTATGTTTTATGATACTGTGTTGAAATTAAAAAATTTTTATTTCATTTTATTTATAAACATCATTGTACTATGTCAAGTAAAACTTATAATTTTAATTTTGTTTGATTTGCAAATATGGTTGAATAGTCAAGCATATCATCAAATTATAGTTTCTACAACTTATAATTTCAATTTTGTTTGATTTGCAAATATGGTTGAAAATAGTCAAACAAATCATCAAATTATAGTTTCTACAACTTATGATTTCAATTTTGTTTGATTTGCAAATATTGTTGAAAATAGTCAAACAAATCATCAAATTATAGTTTCTTTTCTATTTGTAGATATTTTTATAAGTTGAAGGGTTCATTGGGTTTATAGGGTTGAAGGGTTGTACATATTTAAATATTTGATAGTCGTGAGCATTTACAGTTTTCATTGGGTGATATGGATTTTATTCCATTCCATTCAAGTGATAATCAATTACAACTTATAATTTCAATTTTGTTTGATTTGAAAATATGGCTGAATAGTCAAACATATCATCAAATTATAGTTTCTATTCTATTTGTACTATTTGCAGATATTTTTATAAGTTGAACAGTTCATAGGGTTTATAGTGTGAAGGGTTGTAGATATAAATATTTGATAGTCGTGGGTATTGACAATTGCAGAGTTTTCATTAGGTGATATGGATTTTATTCCATTCAAGTGATAATCAATTGTCTTTAACAATTCTTTTGTAAATTTAAGCATATTGATCATCGCATCAATCTAGGCACCTCCTTTATTTTGATAGGGCATAGACTCCTATCAATCCAAAATTTAGTAAAAACCCTAAACTTAAAATTGAAAATTCACAATGAAATGACAATCCATCACTAAACTAGTTATGTTCATCCTTGGTTTCTTTATTGAAAATTCACAATGAAATGACAGTCCAACACTAAACTGGTTATGTTCATCCTTGGTTTCTTTTCGAGCTTTCAATATATTCATTCAAGAAAATGTGAAATAAAAATATACTTTGAAATAAAAATGTGAAATAAAAACATCATCTAACCTATTTTAATATGTAAAATTAAAATATACTTTTTTCCTTTTTTTTTTTGTACTAGGGGAATCGGTAACAACGGCAGTATCGTACTCGCGTGACACGGGGTCGAATCCTGCCGGCTGCCTTATAACCCCTAGGGAGAAACGCACAGCCCGCAAGCACACCCTCCGAGTAAATCGGGGTGAGAATCGACCTTGAGACCTCATTTTACATAGTTCCTTCCATTTACACGGCACTTGCCAATCGGTCTACACTCCTGCAGGCAAATTAAAATATACTTTAATATAAGTAAGTGATTTTCATTAAAATTTATATTGATATAAATTGTTTATGTACCGAAAAGGGCAAAAAAAGGATGATGGATTATCAATCCTCTTCACATTGTAAGTATTCACTAGTGCCATTAATATGACACCTATGAGTGTTGTTCAATATCATTGAATAACTTTCTATTCAAAAATTTGCAAGGATAGAAACGCACCATCCACAATACAAGGTCTACATTGAATAAACTTCCAACTTTGTTATCATTTCACAAATCACATTCTTTTTCAACTTAGTTTTTTTCAATCAAACTTAATGAAAACTATGTTTAATGTGTGTTAGGTAACATCATACACATTGGTCAACTAGCTCATAGTTTCAATTTTTTTTTATTTGCTTCAAGATATTGAAATCTAAATGCACATTACAAAACAATTTAATATATCAACACTTTTGGAATCAAAATTCACAATTTCATAATTAAAATTGATACTTTTAGGATGTATTTAAATTTTTTAATTAGAATGTTAATCATACACTACCTTGAATTCTCAATATACTCCAAATTCAATTAAAAAATGAAAATCTAAATGTAGCAAACCAAGCCTTAGTAGATGGTGTTATTTTTTATTTTTTGTTATCAGGGCACAAAATCAAATTATTTTTCAACTTAAGTTCTTTCTATCAAACTTAATGAAAACCAAGTTTAATGTGTAGAATATAAGTAGCGTTAGGTTCATCATACACATTTTTCAAGTAGCTCATAATTTCAATTTTGTTTGATTTGCTTCAAGATATTGAAATCTAAATGCACATTGTAGCAATTTAATATATCAACACTTTTCGAATCAAAATTCACAATTTCATAATTAAAATTGATAATTTTTAATATGTCTTACTTTTAATTACGATGTTAATCATACACTACCTTGAATTCTCAATATACTCCAAATTCTATTAAAAAAAATGAAAATCTAAATGGAGCAAACCAAGCCTTAGTAGATGGTGTTATTTTTTATTTGTAGAATGATATTATTGCTAGAGATATTAATAGAGAGGGGGATGATTTTATGAAAGGTACTAAATTTAGTGAAAGTTTTTCTAAGCCATCAATAGTCCCTTATAATGACATGGAAATGGGTCCTAATTTTGATACAAAGTTATCCTCTTCATATGAAAAACCATTTCAATCATTGGAAATAATGAACGCAAATCCTTTATGTACTAAATTGGTTATGCATTAAAGGATTTGTGTATACGATGGATAATTTGTAGTATTAGTATAATCACCCAAACTATAGGTCATTTTAGGTTCCCTATACAATCTATAGGTTCTTCCCTCAAATTGTAAATATGTCTCGGTAAACTTTATAATTCATCAAAAATATAGTTCCTTATTTGAATGGACCATGAAAGTAAACTAAACCAAATGATTCTAGAATCCTAGATATTCATAACTACGCGTACTTTCAATGCAAAATATAAAATTCTGGAATGTACATTTAACTTGTTTAAATAAATCGTAATGATATGCCATCTTCAATTATTCATTCATGACCGGCTTTGGACATTTTCCATTTTCTAACTTTTGTTTTTTTTCTTGATTGAACTTCTATTAACTTTATGTGCACTGCACATACCATGACTATATTGAAAACTTATGACATCCGAATGATAGACTTGAAAGTGAACATGAGTATCGGTTTGATGGGTTTCTTGAAAAAAATATCATTTCAATATGATGGATCCTCTTTAATATATAAAAATGTTTTATCAAAATATTTTAATAACCTCATATTTTGTTTTGTGCATCGCATCAAATAATATTTCACGTTTTCAGTGTTATCTACATGTGAAACCACGACAAAGACATCTCCTGCAAATAATTCGATATGTCCCAATAAGTAGTTCATGTTAGATTATCACACAAGTACATCTACAAGTTGTTTAAATATTTAAACATAAAAATCTCCTTCTCTAACAAGATCAACAACTCTATCACCATCAAATGACACTATAGTTTCATTTGATTCCATCGCCTCTGAGCTTGTAAGTGACATTTTCCCTTTTATATTAAGTTTGGTATGTCTCCAAACTTTAACATATTCCACATTTTTGTTTTCGCAAATCTCTATGGATTCTGTGTCCTTAATGCAAACAAGACAAAAACAAGATTCATTTCTTCTATCAAATGCAAACACATTTTGATAGCGTTTTGTTTTAACTAAATGCACTTTTTGTGTCCCATGTATTGTACCAGATGCATATGAGATTGATATATTTACATCTTGGATTCCAACATACCAAAAAATCCTGCACAAGACAAGAACTTGTTAACTTGTAATCTACCAAGAAAATGATTTAATATCATATAAATTTGAACACGTGAATAAAAATATCTTGTGTACATGTGTAACATGTATATATGTACACACTTGCGCACATCCCTTGACAGATTATTTTCATGGATTAGTGTCATTTTTCACAATTCAACAACTTGATCATCATATTCAAATCGATTGGCATAAGGGTTCATCTGATACCTTTGAAGTGCTCATTTTACACATGCCCCTGCACTGTCCTGCTCTCCTTTTCCATGACTAGTCTAAAAAAAAATCCAACAATGTGTAATGTTTGATTTCTTATGAAGATGACACAACCAATAGAATGATCATGAAGATTTGAACTAACCCACACATCCATATGACCATATCCAATGTCGATCGAATCTGATCCCATGTTCTTTCAATGAATCATAAAATTTATCAAAACAATGTTTTACATAATGTATATCGTGTGCTCGATCATCACTTATATAAAAGTGATATTATTTAATAACATGTCGATTGTCATTGGTGATTTCTATGTTATCAAGACTCTGTTTAGAATGTCTATATATAACGTAGACAAATATAGTGATTTGATCAAAATGATAATATTCACTCTATTTATTTTTGTGCAGTGAATGTGTAATTCTCTGCAAACTCAACTACAGACAAAATTGTCCCTAGTGGAAACACTTCACGAGAGTGTTTAATTGTAGGTCTTTCCATCGATATCTATGTGAATACTTGGTATATTTATAAATTTCTTCCTCAAATTTCTTCAAAAAACCTATCACACAACTTTTATCTACTTTCAAATCAATCCTTTTGGAAATAACATTTGAAGAATGTGGAGTCGTGTTGGTGATATATTCATATCTCTTCCAATTGACTGTTATATTAGAAAATGATTGATCATTCATATCAATAGGATACTTTGAGTGAAACAAACCTAGATTTCCACAATGATCACATTTCTTTCCACCAACACATTTTTTTTGGTAAAATAATTCATCACCTTCTCTTTCACATACAATTTCAGATATAAAAGAACATAATGTGGAAGGAGGAGGTGAACTTGACCATAAAGTTTTACCAAAATCAAGAAAAGTGTCATAATATAACTCAAATTCCACATGATAACAACAAAAAAAAGTGTCACGAACAGTGATGGGTCTAACAACCCATGGTCTTTGTTGCACAAATGTATTGATGGAAATTTTAACTTCTTTTTGCTTTTCTTTGAACTTATCAAGAAAAATTCTATTTGTGTCATTGAAAATATATGTTTTGGATGTTCTTCATATTTTTTTCATGCTATTCTTCGTCGCAACACATCCCGTGTATATGGTGAAACACGGGATTATATCAACCAACAATTACGGGCCAATTATTTAACATTTTCTACAAGTCTATCTTTGTAGGGTTGTCTAGAAATAATTGTCCAACAAGAAAGTTCATCATTTGCATCTATTTGCAATCTAAATTTTCTATGTTTTTACAATATTTTTCTTGAGGTTCCCATCGCTTTTGCCATGTGTTGTGTCAAACAATATTTTATATTGCTAGATGAAACAACTGTTATTTGTATCACTCTACGTGCAACACTGCCATCTTTTTTTCGAGATTTTCCAAAAGCTTTCAATACACTAGTTATATTGTCAAAGACATTTTGTTTCACCTTTGTATCTTTTGTCGACTTTTGAATACCCAATAATGATGCAACTTCTTTTAACTTTCTTGACTTTATTAGACATAGTAAAACTTGAGCTTGTACTGTCACTGACTCATCTTTAAAAAAATTATTATACATATTCGTAACACAATATCTTATATAATGATTAACTTCTTTCTTCCCAAATTTGTCAGTATCAACATTTTCTAATATTTCATCATCAATGTTGATAGATTCTTTTGCATATTTCAATTTAAAGTTTATATTAAAAAACAAAATCCAAACATAAATTCACTAAACTATATATACAAGTGTTCATCTTATATTATCTAGAGATTTATGTACATACCAATAGATGATTCAACCTCTTCTTCAATTTCAGTTTCAACGATTTCATCGGCATTATGAGGCAAATCTATTTATGTTTTTTGAAAAACATCAAATCCAAATTACAATCAATTATATTTTAAACAATAATTTAAATAAATGATTCTATACTTTTAATATAGACAATATGTGTACATGCATATACCTGGTTGGACTTATTCTTGTTGAAAAGCTCTATTTACATCTCATCGTTTCTTTCTTGAACAATATTTTAATGTTCTTGTTTCTTTCTCCAATAATGATCTTTCCTTTTTTCGTTATGGTGAGTTTTGTCTCGAGTGTGATCAAATTTTCTCTTGCGCAAACTTTTGTTTCCCATGAGTGTAGTTATCTGTAAAAGTTTTTGAAAAAATCAACATTTCATAATACCCTTAGAAACAAGTCATTCTCACAAAAATTATTAAAAGATAATATGAACAATTTTATGTTCAACAATGCCTTCCCCTTGAAAAAATGTTCAACAACGCCTTCACCTTGAAAAAATGTTCAACAACACCTTCACCTTGAAAAAATGTTCAATTCCTTCAATATATATATATATTTTCATTCAAAACATCAACCACCTTGTTCAAAATAGCGAAAAAATGAAAAACATGATTCAAAGTTTTGCTTAGGGGCTCCACATGCAAAACCATGAAACGAGAGTGTGAATTTTGTTAAATTGCTTCAGCCAAAAGCCTATTTATAAGATTTGGTCCAATTGAAAAGAAACGACATGTCCCTTCATTTTTTCCAACCAACAAAATTCTCTCACCATACTTCGGCCTTAAAACTAGGAATCCATTTTTTTTTTTTTACGGATTCCATTAGTAAAATATCTTTCGGCCAAAAACCTACGAATGTGACTATTTGCAAGAACCCGATAATTCCCTCTAGCTTACTTGAACTTTGGAGGTTGCAGACTTCTGCAAATACCTAGAATTTAGATTCGAAATTGATACCAGCATTTGCAAAATTGAATCTACTTTCTATGGATATAATTTGTTTTCATTTTCATTATTTTTATCTAATTTTATTTAATTTTATAAAAAAAATCACTGCATAATATTTTTCAGGTGACACTATGATTCAGTGAAATGAAATATCCATATCTCTAAAAATAAACAGTGAAAAATTTAGAAAAAAATGTATTCACAATCCTTAAACTATTCTCTTCAAAACGGTATTTTTTAAATTTTAATTTTAAGTACAAATTAAGATAGATACAATGTGGCGGAAAACATGTGTTTAAAATTTCCAACTATTTCAGCTTGGTCAACATAAAAAAATTCTAGAAATTATAATATCCATACGTTAGATTCAAAATTATAGTCATAAGAAAATAGAGTCTCTGTAGATTGTCGTAGTATATTTAGTTTTTCAAAAACAAAAGTTTAATAATAGATACATTATTGGGGGAAAACATAAATCACTATCATTCCTTTCATTTTTAAGGAACATTCTGTGAAAAAATTGCCAAATTGACATATCAAATCTCAATAAAAATAATTTGAAAAATAGTCAGTAGAAAGCTAACAAAATTCTTCACAAGTTTTGTTTGTATTGTAAAGTGAAATTATAAATAAAAAAAAATACTTTTGTATACCGAAAGTTGAAGAACTTGTGAAAATATAGTTTTTTTTTTCTCATAAAACAAGCAAAATAGACACCCATCTTCATGATCTCACCATGTTGACCTATAAAATGGGGCCTCTAATGAATTAACCAAAAGGCTTCACTAACCAGGTATGGTCATGTTTACCTATAAGTGCCATGATGGAATTCCACATCATCCTTTATGTACGTAAGTAACATCACTGATAATGGAAATAATTGATGCAGACCCCCTACCTCTACCTCGGCAGGGTCCGCTGACCTCCCAGTCAAGGATCATTCTTTCCTACTGAGCTGAAATATCTCTCTGGTTCCTGCTGGAACCATTCGAACAGATCCACAGGTCCCTTTATCCCTGGCACAGGATTTGAGAAGCCTTGTGTGCACACCACCTTTTCGGTGCCCTTCTCCTTCTCTGATCCAACAAACACCTCTGCATTGAATCCTTTTCTCTCTCATGACCTCGGGCTGTGAACCAAGGCTCTAGGCTACGCGCCTTTCGTGTTTCGGGAGTTCGGGAATCCTACATGCGAGCTCTCCCCGACTCCCTGTCTTTCGAAATGCCGAAACCCAAAAAGGGCCTAACTGCTCCTTGGTGTTGGTCACTATAATTGCTTAATTAATTTTAAACAACCAAGTGAAACATAAATTATCAACCCAGGGAAGTCTTTTGTTTCAAAGGTAGCCACGCACTATATAT
>JASDQU010683276.1:17187-34796 GCA_032191745.1 Picea mariana
TTTTCTTCTTGGCTTCTCGAACCTCCTGGCGTGTCAGGTCCAATGCTTCCCAATTCGAGAAAGTGTGATTCCTCCAGGTTTGCCTGTGTACTTGTAGATGGTGGGCCTGTGTCTCAGCATACGCCTTATTCCACTTTTGTATTTCTGCATGTTCATCCCACAGGTGAGAAGTCTGTGTTACAGCATCTGAAGTGGTGGGACCAGGCAGGGTTTGAGTGGCCTGTTCCCTGGAGGTGGGGAAATTGGCTTGACTGGGAGGTGTGACTTCCTCCATGGGCAATGTTTGTACAGCCTTGTTGGCAGTAGGAGTTTCTTTCTTAATTCTGGAAGGGCCTGCTGGTTCTTGTGTTTCAGCAGGTTCAGTCTTGATTTTGCTAGGGCCTGCTGGTTCTTGTGTTGCAACAGGTTCAGTGTTGGCTTCAAAAGGAGAAGGGGTGGGGGTTGTTCCTGGTACTGGAACTTGAACGATATTATACCCTGCCCGATAATAAATATCTCCGCATTGACAGCACATGTTTTCTTTGCATATGTTCTCGGTAGTTCGTTCTGCCTGGATTGTTGTTCATTCCAAGGCGTACCGACTTAATTCTTTTTCATATGCCTCCCTTGCCCTGGCCAATTCTTGTTGATATGCTTCCAATTGAGACTTTAAGAACTTGTTTTCTTTCAAGACATCGGCCATTGTTGGTTTGGATTTAGAGATGACTGGTTCTTGTGTTGCAGTCATCGTCTCCTCAGCCGGTTCTTGTGGAGCTGCTACGGGAATGGCCACTGATGCCTGTGTTTCAGCCTCCTCGTGTAGGGAGAGTAGTGTTTCAGCACCCTCAACCTCTGATTCCTGAATCTCAATGTCCATACCAGTGGGTGGTTCTTGTGTTTCAGCCACTGAATGGGTGGCTGGTTTTTTAGCCATGCTGCTTGATGAAGGTGGTGTTGCAGCATCTTGTGATTCCTGAAATTCGATTTCAACATCAGTGACTGGTTCTTGTGTTACAGCCACTGGATTTTCGGCCGTTTTGCTTGATGAGGGTGTTGTTACAGCATCCTGGGTCTCGACTTCCTCAATTTCCAAATCAGTGGCTGGTTCTTGTGTTTCAGCTGCTGCAGCATCCGTGGTTTCCAACTCCTGTAATTCAACTTCAATGTCAGTGACTGGTTCTTGTGTTTCAGCCACTGGATGGATAGTTGTTTGTGTTTCAGCTTCTTTATTGAAAACAAATGAGGTCTGGGCGTCTGAGTCCTGTAACTCCATTTCAATGTCAGCGGCTGGTTCTTGTGTTTCAGCCGTGGCTGTTTCCTGTGTTTTAGCCAGGGCTGGTTCTTGTGTTTCAGCCACTGGGTGGATAACTGGTTCTTGTGTTTCAGCTACCCTGTGTGAGACAGATGGTGTTGCAGTTTGTGGGGCGTCTGGTTCTTGTGTTGCAGCGCCCATGGTTTAAATAGGCAAAGATCCCGGGGTTGGGGAGGTCAATGGCTTACGGGGTGTCAGTCGAATTGGTGGGGTGGCTAGAGTAGTGGTCATAAAAGGTGGCCTTATTGAGGCTCTTGTCCGCTCTGATCCTTTTGCGATTTTGGGCCGGTCTTCTCCTTCGTTTCACTGGTACCAAAACATCAACCAATAGCCATGTCTCCCCTTCGATGGAAGGTTGTGACCCTTAATCATGATCAATGGTCGCGATCTTTTCGGGATGATCAACGACCCATGATATGTCGGGGTTTCTCATATCGGGGTTTCACATATTGGGAGGTTGAAAGACCTTTCGCCTCTGTCCTCCCGATCGTCGATATGCCAAAATCTATCCTAGACGATCGACGGTCCAGGTCCTCCCTCTTCTTGATCCATTGACAACTCCTCCTCTTGAGCCTACACTTCTTCCTTTCTCTTGGAAGAACTTCAGCGCTTGAAGGTCTCACCATTCGATGCTTCTCTTGAGAGCATGGTTCCTTTGGGTCTCGTCTGTGTTTTTTGAAATCCTACCCCTCCTGAGGTTTTGACCTCAAAGTGTCTCAGCCTACTGTTCCTTTCTGTCGAAATTATGTGCACAAAGGCACTATTCCTCCTAATCTTTTGAACTTGTGACAAGTCCTTTCTGTGCACACTCCTTGTGCTTGACGAGCCTTCAGACGACTGTCTATCAACACCTCACTCGAGTGTTGGCCTGGTGCACTCTTTGCATAGGTTTTTTTCCTCCTTGATCTCTAACTTCTCAGACCTCAAAGGTCTCTGTCTCTTCGGTCCCTCGAAGATATGCAAGTTCCCTCTGGAAACTTATGCTCCAACACTCCTTATGAGACAACAGAGTATTTAGAAACTCTGCAAGTGTCTTCTCTTTGGTACTTTTCCTTCCCCTGAACTTGAAATAGAGTTCCTTTTGTGCACTCTATGCACTCGCTCGATGCCCTCCTGGCAGAGCTTCACAGAACCTTCAATAGTTATGTCTTTCTCTCTGTGCCTTCCTCTGCACAGTCTTACCTCCAAGGTGTTCAAAAACCTTGAGGTTTATCCCTGAGTCTAAGTGTTCCTTTGGTGCGCCCTCCTGGCACGTCTCTGTCTGAATTCCTCAGAATTCAGAAGTGCACTCTTGCACTGGCTTACAGAACCCTTAGTATTATGTCATGCAACCTCTTGCATGAAGCCACAAAGAACCTAGACTTGGAAATCAAAGAACTCAACAGATAGCTAATTCTATCTGTCACCTGCATATGGAACCTATCACATACATCTACAGCATAAACATCAACATATAAAGACATTCATAAACACACACAATGCAATATGCAAGAAAAACTGCTCTGTTTGTATTAATCCCAGAATGCCAATATTACAATGTGTTCGAGCTCAGACTACTACAGAGTTGTGGCTCTCTCTTTTCTTCCTATCCTCCATTCTACTACTTCTAAACAGAAAACAAAGATCTTTTTATAAAGGGGGATCCTCGAGCTCTTCCCTCCATCTCACCAACTCTCATTAATTACATTGAATGGGCCATATAATCCAGATTAGAGTTAGATCCCCTTCTACCTGTCAGCCATTAAAGGAGACTCTAACTACAACCTGCTCAAAGGCACGACTTTGGCTCTTCTAGCATTTCAATCATTTAATTACATTCAATTACAATTTGAAATTTGAAAATGAGAGGGCTAGTGCCTCTCCTTCCTTGAATGTGTGTTGAATGTGTTGGTTGGCTGGCACTTTATGACGTGGAGCGATTCTCTTGCATCATACTCCACTACTGCAAAAAATTCATGAGCTCCTACTCATGAGCTTCCTAGTTTTGTTGAAATCCACCTGGATCCCAAACTATCCTTTGGATTTGTCCATCTGCTCCACTTCTTCATTGTTGCTGCTGCATCTTTCCTGCTGCTCTTGCAAGTTTTCTTCTGCTCATCTTCTCCTCACTGGCAGTTTCTGCTGCCGACCTTGACATCAGCCCTCTGGTTTCTTCCATCACCTTGTCTAGCTGCTCCAGTGGTTGGCTCTCTTCTTCATGCAACGTTCTCGGCTACCTTTCTTCCCTGTCGATGGGTAGATCAACTCAATCCCCCATGCTATATTCTTCCTCTATGGCCTCAGCTTGCCACCCTGCTACAAAATTTAGTTCTGCAGTCTTATCACTGAGCTAATTCCCAGCTTTCTCTTCTGACAGCTTTGCTTCTGCCAGTTCTCCTACTAGTGCATCTCCAACTTCCTCTAGCTGCTCCTTGGGCTGGTATCTTTCCCATGTCTCCAACCTGATTTGTTGGATGTGCATGCTCTGCACTGCCACTCTTCTCTCTAGGGCTTCCAATTCTTCACATAGATCAAAAAAATCTATGTCGTCTACTTCCTCCTCTTTCGATTCTTCTTCTGCAGCCTCCAATACTGTAGTTGTCGCCTGTTCAGCTTCTTGGCTAAAATTTTTGATCCATTCTGTTGAATTCTCATCTCCTTCTGCTGGGTCAAACCCTGATGTCTTCCCCATTCTTTCCTCTTCTTTGACAGTCACGGTTAGCTATCCTTCTTTTGTTATGTCCTCTTCAATACGTGTGCTAACCTCTGCTCAGCTAGTTGGTAGGAATACCTGAATTCCCCCAATCATCAGAATGCTCTTATGAACCTTCTCTTGGATGATGAAAGGTTTTAACTTGTCATCATATTCATTCATATGGCCTGCAAACCCATATGAATCTTCGCCTATCAGTGCTCCTTGCTGATATGAAATCTCAACAAAGCTCATCTTTTCTCCCTTGTCGTCATGGAAAATTAGGATTTCTGTCCTGACCACCTGACAGTCTATGAGATCAACTGATCCCATCTCCATAAACACTCCTCACTGATATGAAACCATATCTGAGCTCATGAGACCCTCACATAGTCTCATCTCTCGTTCCTTACCCAACTGGTAATCTGGACTTTCTTCACTACCTTCCTGGCAGTTCATGAGATCTTCTAGTGATCTCTTCTCCTCATCATCACTGAGATTTCTCCCAACTTCTGGCTCATATATGTGAACCACTTCCTCTTCATCTCTGAGATGTTCAGCATACATCAACCATCCTCTTAACAACCTTCGTTGTCCTCTGGCCAACAATTTTTGAACGGGCCATTTTACCTTCTTCTTCATGGGCCATTCATACACCCAATGTGCCTTAGCACTCAGTTTCATTCGAAATGCAAGTTGTTTCATCCTCACTCTTATCTCGATGAGTTATTTATCTTTATCTACACTGTTGTTATGCTAGTGGCCCTTATCTTGGCCACACTTATTTCCTTCAGAAGCCATCTTCACTTTCAATCTTCCCTCCTGGAAAATCTGTTGTTGTCACTCTACAACTAAGAGCATTTCCATCTTTTCCCTCGCCTGAAGTATACAAACGAAAAATTCTCACTCTGGTACCACTTGATGGTATCAGACTATCTCTTGTATCTCCTGCCTGCTATCTGAAAACAAAGATAACAGTTTCTTATGTTCCTCTTTTACCTCCCTCTACCTGCAATCTATAGACAGAAAGTGGCTCTGATACCACTTGATGCAGACCCCCTACCTCTACCTCGCCAGGGTCCACTGACCTCCCAATCAAGGATCATTCTTTCTTGCTAAGATGAAATAGCTCTTTGGTTCCTGCTGGAACCCTTCGAACAGATCCACAGGTCCCTTTATCCCTAGTGCATTCTTTGAGAAGCCCTGTGTGCACTCCACCTTTTCGGCACCCTTCTCCTTCTCTGAGCCAACAGAAACCTCTGCATTGAATCCTTTTCTCTCTCATGACCTCAGGTTGTGAACCAAGGCTCTAGGATACACACCTTTCATGTTTCAGGAGTTCGAGACTCCTACATGCGAGTTCTCCCTGGCTCCCTATCTTTCGAAATGTCGAAACCCAAAAAGGGCCTAATGGCTCCTTGGCTCCTCCCTTAAGCCTTCTCCACACGACCATGTCCTATGGCCTAGGGATAATCCTCCAAGTGCTTCGACTTTCACAATTCAGGGAATCGTGATGTAGTGCTCCTCCTTTCTCTTTCAAATCCCCAAAACCCGGAGACCCGATACTTATTGGATCTACAGTCCAGATCCATCACTTGATCAATGACCAAAATCAAATTTCGACGATCTCCTTTTCAGGATTTTGCGGAGTCTTCACCTCCCAACTCCCTGTGACTTCCCGATATCTAACACGCGTCCTCCAAAATGGACGGTTTTGATCCTTTCGTGAAATCTCCTTTCGTGATTTTGGCCCAGTCTTCTCCTTCATTTCACCGGTACCAAAACGTCAACCAACAGCCACGTGTCCCCTCCGATGGAAGGTTGTGAACCTTAATCATGATCAACAATCACGATATTTTTGGGATGATCAACGACCCACGATATGTCAGGGTTTCTCATATCGGGAGGTTGAAATACCTTTCACCTCTGTCCTCCCGATCGCCGATATCCCAAAATCTAGCCTGGATGATCAATGGTCCAGGTCCTCCCTCTGCTCGATCCAACAAAATATCCTTCTCCTGAGCCTGCGCTTCTTCCTTTTCCTTGGAAGAACTTTGGTGCTTGAAGGTCTCAGCGTTCGATGCTTCTCTTGCGAGCCCGGTTCCATTGGGTCTCGTCTGATTTTTTGGAAATGTTGTCCCTCTTGAGCATTGTCTAAGGTTTTGACCTCGAAGTGTCTCGGCCTACTATTCCTTTCTGTCAGAATTCTATGCGCAAAGGCACTATTCCTCCTGAGCTTTTGAACTTGTGACAAGTCCTTTATGTGCACACTCCTTGTGCTTGACGAGCCTTCAGATGGTTGTCTATCAACACTTCAGTCGAGTGTTGGCCTGGTGCACTCCTTGCATAGGTTTTTGTCCTCCTTGAGCTCTAACTGCTCGGACCTCAAAGGTCTTTGTCTCTTCGGTCCCTCGAAGAGATGCAAGTTCCCTCTGGAAACTTATTCTCTAGCACTCCTTGTGAGCCAACAAATTATTTAGCAACTCTGTAAGTGTCTTCTCTTCGACACTTCTCCTTCCCCTGAACTCAAAATAGAGTTCCTTCTATGCACTCTATGCACTCACTCGATGCCCTCCTGGAAGAGCTTCACAAAAGCTTCAACAGTTATGTCTTTCTCTCTATGCCTTCCTCTGCATAGTCTTACCTCCAAGGTGTTCAACAAGCTTGAGGCTTCTCCTTGAGTCTAATACTTTCATTGGTGCACCCTCCTCGAATGTCTCTATCTAAATTCCGCAGAACTTAGAAGTGCACTCTTGCACTGGCTTACAGAACCCTCAGTATTCTGTCATGCAACCTCTTGCATGAAGCCACAAAGAACCCAGACTTGGAAATAAAAGAACTCAACAGATAGTTAATTCTATCTGTCACCTGCAGATGGAACCTATCACATACATCTACAGCATAAGCATCAACACATAAAGACATTCATAAACACACATAATGCAATATGCAGGAAAAATTGCTCTGTTTGTATTAATCCCAGAATGCCAATATTACAATGTGTTCGAGCTCGGACTGCTACAGAGTCTCGGCTCTCTCTTTTCATCCTATCCTCTGTTCTACTACTTCTCAATAGAAAACAAAGATCTTTTTACAAAGGGGGCTCCTCGAGATCTTCCCTCCATCTCACCAACTCTCATTAATTACATTAATTACATTGAATGGGCCATCTAATCCATATTTGAGTTAGATCCCCTTCTACCTGTCAGCCATTAAAGGTGACTCTAACTATAGCTTTCTCAAAGGCACGACTTTGGCTCTTCCATCCTTTCAATCATTTAATTACATTCAATTACAATTTGAAATTTGAAAACGAGAGGGCTGGTGCCTCTACTTCCTTGAATGCACACTGAATGTGCTGGTTGGCTAGTGCTTTATGACGTGGAACAATGCTCCTGCATCAATAGTGTCCTAACTAGTTGAAAATCAAAACTGAATGTTGCTTGACCTCGATTAAATCACTACGTGCCAGACTAAATGGCATCACGCAACCACCGATTGTCACTTCAACGCATCAAATCATCCATTCAAGGACAATAGAGTTACTTCCCTCATTTAATGTCATTAATTAACATGGGTTTTTCTCATTACTTCAATATTTGGGGGTATTAAACTCACGTTCACTCCCAAGTTTACCCATTGTTCGATTTGTTAGTTTGATCCTTGGCTAAATGTGTGTTGCGCCTAAAAAATTAGAGGTATTGACTTCTTTCTATGATAAAAAGGTTTTGTCTAGATAACAACAACAGTCTAGGAAGCTCGGGAAGGTAAGAGTGACTACACATGTTCCTGATGTTGTTGAATAAGGTATGTTGAAACCATGCTTTACGGTGTTTAATATCATCGTTGTTTTAATTACTAATTATCCCCAGTTTGAATTTAGGTGTGATTTCCCAAGGAAATCTCTTACGCAGAAGAACCCAAAGAAACCAAGAACTCGGTCCAGTGGCCCTAGAGAAGGCTTAAGTGTTACACCAAAAAAGATGGATGGATCTCAAACCCCCAAGATCACCTATTCATTGATTGTTATACCTATAAATAAGGTTTCCAACATCATACCTCTATATCATGACACTAAAACTTGCGTAATGAGTGGGACTTCTACCTAGGTACAAATTCCTTCTTGGAACAATTTATTTTGGAATATAGATAAAGGGGATTACCCTAAATCCACTCCACACAATGGCCTTCTACTTTGGGAGGTGGATGATGAGGTATTTCCAACAATTAAGAGATATATGCTTCATTTGGTTGCTGCCAAAGCACCTGTATTTCCTTGTGTGGAGTTGATGGGGTGGGTTATTAATCACACCAGGGCCTAAGATTGTAAAATAATTAATGAGAAAGGGTTCAATGTTAATCTTGTAAAAGAGAAGAATAGATTATTCATTCCCCACAACTTCCAGATAGGGAATTATGCCATGAAGGATGCTAAGCATGTGAAGTAGGAAGGTCATGTACACTTATAATATAGATTCATGATAGGTGGGTATAGGAAACATGATCCTAAGGGATTGATACCAAAGCATTCCGGATAAGTAGCATTAACTTGGCCATATTCCCATGAGAAATGGGAGGAATAATTGTTTATCGAAGATGATCAAGACTAGAAAGAAGTGCAAAAGAGAAGTGAAAATCCAAACATAACTATTTTTTCATTTTTGTTAGAAGAAAAAATCAAGATGGTAAACATTGGGGCAGCCTCTAGCATAGGACTTGGTATAGAGACGACATGAGGTATGGGAGATTCTATGACAAATGAAGAACGACAGACCATACTAGTTGAGCAAGAGAGAATAAAAAAAGAACAAGTTGAAGAAAGGAGGTCTCAAGATGAACAAAGGAAGCAAAGAAGGAAACATTATATGAATAGAGGATGGAAGAAAAAATAAAGAAAAGAGAACATTCGTTTATTGAGAAAAGGAAGAGAGGCAGAGAGGAATAGGCCTGACAAAAATAAACTCAGGAGAAACAAAGAAAAGAGTAAGGATAGGTAGAGGAATTGAAGAAGATTCGGGATGAGGCAACAAACCGACACAAATAGGAAGCATAACATAAGAATGATGAGGAACAGGAGATGCTAGTTACTATGAGTAGGACAAAATAATTCATTGACTTAATAGGAGAACAATATAAAGGGGAAGAATATGCCATTCACATAATCCATGAAAATCCCCAAACAGATAAAAGGCTTGTAAAGTCACCAAAAGAGCAAGAGATAGAAGTAAAGGAGGAGAGTGAAAAAAGGGATGATTCTCCCCCAAAAGAGGATGACCCTCCTCATTAAAGTGATAGTGACACTTCATCAAGCACTGATGAATCAAGAAACGATCCATCAGGTGGAAAATACCAGGATATTTTATCACCTAGGGGGAAGGAGAGAATACAGAGGATCAAAATAATGAAGATAATCAAATGGAAATAAAAATAACAATGGAGTAACAAATGGGGAACCACATAATGGCTAGGATAGTGATAATGATGAGGGATATGAAGACACAAAGCATGGTGAAAATATCAAACAAGATACTAATGTCAACTCAGAGAAATTAACTAGAAATGAAGAGGAGACCAAGAAGCCCTATGAGAGTCCTTCAGGTGACCCACCAAATTTGGGAAAAGAAGCTAAGAGGGAGACTCAGAAAA
The DNA here is from genome assembly GCA_032191745.1 of Picea mariana. Taxonomy (NCBI): domain Eukaryota; kingdom Viridiplantae; phylum Streptophyta; class Pinopsida; order Pinales; family Pinaceae; genus Picea; species Picea mariana. Next base: position 26,796 of record JASDQU010683276.1, read on the forward strand.
ACACTAAGGAGGACTCCATGATTGAGGGAAAATCTAGTCAATAGGAGAATAATATAGGGGGAATCACCATAAAAATAACTTACCCAAGACCCGATATCAGAGCATTTCTACACACTAGGGGGTTTGAGCAACATACTATCCTAGGGCGATCAACCTATTCCCCAACTAGTGGATGAGGTGGTTGATTTAGAACTCTTTGCCTATGATTGAAAGAAAAAATCTATAGTGAGGATATCTCATAAGAAAAGAAATTTAACACTTGATAATGAAGCAGTCAGTATCACCGAGGAAATGATCATAGACATAAAGAAGGCAAAAGCAAGCCAATTGTACTCTACAGGTTTGGCCATATCTCATGATTCTCACGGCAAGGTAGTGAGGAAAGAGAGGGAGTTAGAATAGTCCATATCCAAAATTGATTCTCTCAAGAACTAAGTACAATACCATCAGGAGGTTGAAGGAGAAGTCAAGTTTAAGGAGGACTTACTGGAGCTATATGAAATCCGTCGGAGGATTCAAGAAAATTTGATAGAGAAGGAAGTAGATTTGTAGGAATAATCTTTGTTATTAGAAATTACATATAAATATGTGGACAAATGGGTTGATAAAGGAGTTGGTACACTGGAAAAAATGGAGTTTATTCAGGAAATACAAAATGAAAAAAGGCCATAGGACCATCATATAGAGATATTGTCAAAACAAGCATATGGCTCAAATACACTTAGTGGCCAAGAATTGGGCCAAAATTGTTGATTAACTTGTGGACAAAGTAGATGAGGAGTGGGACCATTGTAATTGGAGTTGGGATAAGATTAACCAATCAATGGTGTACCTTCAATTTCCTACTTTCGGGTCCCCCACAGAGTTCTGACTGATTGATGAGGTGGTAGACGATTTGTGACGGTTGACCGATGGATGCAAGGAACAAGTCTAGCAGATTACTGCGATGGAGAAGGGACGCGTGAAAAATAATGTTATCATCCAAGTCAATATTGTGGAACGAATGGGGCATATATCCAACTGAATGGAGAAATGTGCCCTTTGATACTGCAAGAGGAAGCACGAATTAAGCATGCCAATAGACCAACACTACTTCCCATTCAATGAAATTTGCACTCGACTTTTTAGGGAGTGGTCTAACAAAGTAGAAGAGAATGAAATCCTTATATCCTTGGATCACCAATGTCATTTTGAATCAAACTCATGATTGTCTATTTTGAGCCATGAGAGTGGCAATTTTCTAAAAGTTTAGTTTTGTATAAATAGATGAATTCTATTGGTATAAAAGACCTTTTTCCATTTGAATAATTTTTTACTTTTATGTTATTGTGGAACTATTTCAACAATCAATATTTTTGAAGCTCCGTTGGAGCCTGAAGTGAGTTTGGAATCCAATTGGTGATCTGCATTGCATTGTGTACTATTCTTCTTTGAAGTGTTGTGTATCGATGTCTAGTAAGCTTTCGTTAATCAAGTTATCTTGTGTTGAATGTATGTTACATTGAATTCTTATATTGTGTTTAAATTGTGTATAAATGATATATTGGCATAATTTTTATGGTCTTTGAATATAGAATTATTTTTGTATACTTGGCAGGCTTTGACTATAATATTTTCATGCATGTATAAGTTGTTGTTGTGTGTTATGTTCCCAATTATGATTTCAGGTGAACCTATACATATAGCGACTGATTGCTTATTTGTTATTTTAGTGCCTTGAGAAGTTATCTTTGAAAGGAACCATGCTATCCTTCTCTTTCACTCATTTAGTGGTTTATAGATTTAATCTATTAAGCCATCTACATGTACCAAGTTTTTCTAACATATATCTTGAAAATACGTCCCCAAAAAATATAATAAGTTACGAGAAATAAATCAATAAGATATTAAATCCCATTGAGACTTTGTCCGATCACAATCCAGAGAATCACGCTACCCCAAACGGAGAAGAGTCTAATTGGGCCTCATATTTGTGCATGATTTGTACTGTTGAGTTAAAGGGAATTCAGACCCCTCAACACCTGGGTTTGATTTTGTTTCTTGTAGCTCTAGATATTGTTGTTTTAGGTTTTCATAGTCAATTCCCCCCCCCAAATTTGTGACCTTATGTTTTTCTCGTTTTCTGGGGTTTTTTGTCACTGTTTTGGCATGAATCCCTCTCCCAATGCATTAATTTTACCGATAATTTTCCAATGAGGTATCCTAGGCTAGATTCCAACACCCGTGGCTCAAGATATGTCAGTTTGAAATTCGGTGCTCAACAACCCTTCATCTACTTGTGGGTGAATCTAGGCTATCGATCTTCAACCTGGAAATCATTGTACCACATGTATGAGGAGATTCAAGATTAAATGGTTAATATAGCTTATAGCCCCCTTACCTGATTTGTATAAAAACCTAAAGGAGGCATAGGACCTAAGGCTCATGTTCTAAATTTGGCCAATTATCGTAATGAAAATAGGAAAATAAAATAAAAATAAATAAAATAGGAAATAATAAAAATTAATTAAATTAACCTATGTGAAAATCAAAATTTATTAAAATTTATTAAAATTTAATAAAATTATCCCCTAACCCACGTGAAATTCAATTAATCAAATGATTAATCAAATAAAAAAATACCAAAATATCCTCCATAGTAAAATATAACCCAAAGTCCATAAAATACAAAATTTAACAAACATGTTCAATGGAACATACACTCCATAGTAAAATATAACCCAAAGTCCATAAAATACAAAATTTAACAGAAGTGTTCAATGGAACATAGACTCCGATGGCTAAAGAAATATTAAAATAATACTACTTCCCATTAGTTAATTCCCTAAAAATTAAATATTAAAATAATAGCCTTTATGATGGTGCATGCTCTCCAAAAATATATTAAAATAATGCACATTTTGATGGCTTCCCTTTCCAATGGTTTACCATCAAAGTCCGATGGTGAGGGAGGTCAAGCTAAGGAGTGGTAAGTGAGCTCTGATGGCATCTCACTCCAATGGGCTAGGACTTCCAATGAGATAGTCTCTCAAAACGAAATTATTAAAATAATACTCTTTCTGATGATGAGGGCTCTGATGGGACATATTAGAATAATAAAGCTAAGTTTCCAAGGGTGTTTAGGGAGAGGAAGAGGGGATTCCAAGAATGAGGGAAGGTTTGTTGGGAGGAGAGAATTATCGGAAAAGTAGGAGGTATGTTTTAATGGTAATTTCCAGTGGAATTTATCATGAAGTGAAGGTGAGGACCAATGGGGAGAACTCTAATGAAATATTAATTTGAATTCTAATGAGTGAGGGGAAAAATGAAAGAATTAAATTAAAATCAATATGAAAGTAATATGAAATTAAATAATAAGAATATACATCTTAGTAGTACTTAGGGGATAAATGACAAAAGAAAAATGAAAATTAAAAAATATATATATATACATATATACATTAAAAAAAATCAAAAAGTCAAAAATACATTATACATTACGGTTTTAGGAAGAACATAATATCTAACAAATAGTTTATTCATGTAAGACAAATTTGATCCATTTAAAAAACACATTTGATTTATGTAAAAACACTTTTAAAGTAAATTTTATTTTCCCCATGTAAAACATAAATATCAAAGGTAACTTAGAGGAAAACCATGGGGAATAAAAAAAGGTGGAAAATTACCATGTGTAATCAAACCATGTAGTTTTTCAAAACCAAGGGTAAAATAAAAAAGGAAATAAATAAATAAATAAATAAATAAAACGAAATAAATAAATAAAATAAAAATATACATATTATGTACAAAAATAAAAGTAAAAATAAAAAATATAGGAAAATGAGGCCAAGTTACATACAAGTTAGGGTCTATGCCATTCATGGTTCCACACCATTCCAGGTTCCACACTTAGGGAGCCAAAAAATAGGAGCAAGCTATACCATGTAGATTTCGAGTAACCGGGTGTCAAGTCATGTGTGATATGTCATACAAAGACTACAATCATTCAAATTCATGTGTGACACATGGAAATAGACTAGGGGAAAAGACAACACATCATACGGAAAATCAACTTCACAAATAGAAACTCATGTTATAAAAGGAGATTGACGCCAACTGGACATAGAACACATGTCAATCCAGTTAAGATGAACATATCATAGGGAAAACCTGCTAAGATCGTAAAGAGAGTGAAGATGATCAGGTCAAGGAATAGGTTTTTATGTCAGGCCACAATGCATGAAACTAATTACGACAAATAGCGAGCAAGAATTGGGTGATGACATGACAAGGACCTACATCCATGAAGCTCAATAGGCCTTGGGCTTGGGTTTTTCGAGAGAGGGAAGGTTGAAAGAGGAAATCGTAGAGATTAATCTAAAGAAACTCTTGCTTTTCAAATTCAGAAATATTGTAAGGGATTTCACTGGGCCAACCCGATGAGACAAACTCGATGAAGGGAGCTTGATAGGATTTCGGCCTTCGGGATTTGGACTATTCTTAAGGAAATGTGCACTCAACACTCTGAATGGGGATTCCCAATAGAGTAATTTTGATGAGTTTGTGGGATGGGATTGCGAGAAAGGTGGATCTGATATTGTTGTGAGCTTTGAACCTCAGGGAAATTATAATCCAAGCTGAATCTGGTTCACAATGAGGGCGATCCTGGTAAGGATCAATATTCTAGACAAGGAACAAGGTTCTAACCTCACTAATGTAATGATGATAGAAACAAATCTAGCCAAGGTTTGAGCAAGACAAGGCTTAGTTCATAATGTTGACTATTGGCTTCAAACAACATACAATATATGCATAGGGAGAGGTCTAGGAGAGAGGAAGAAGATCAAGGGATTCCCCACATGCATTTCAAGGCTGGAGCGGTCATGTAAAGGCGGTGACCCTTCTAACCTAACTCCTACAACCGTATAAAATATGAGATCAGTTATGCGATTAAAAAATAATACACTTTCCATTATACTATAAACATTATATTTCATGTCTTCAACAAACTTATAACTGAGTGTTGGGTTTTTTCAAAGATAATCATGGGTTGATGTAGCTGAGCATCCTAAAAACTGCATGTTCCAAGTCTCAAACCCATAGAAAAGATTAGTGATCGTGTGATTCAATCTAAGAATTCAAATTGAAGAGTATGACCAACATGCGAGGGAATAAATATGAAGACATTAAGCACAACATGTAAGCAAGAGGATGCAGAATTTGATTTATTCATTCATAAAATATTCAATGACAAACTCATTCAAGACATACAATAGAACATCAAACCCTACATCCACATAGGATCATCAAGCACTTCAGAGTCTACAAAAGGTTTGAAGATAACGTGTCAATTACATTATACAAAATTCAATGAAACATCGTAGGTCAAGAAGCATTATGAAGAAATTTAGAATCATAATATCAAAAGGAATAATCAACCTCCATCAAAGACAATTATCAATCAATATCAAACCCCTAACTCCCTCAAGGTAGAAAAATAATTAAAATTAGGCTCAAGCAATAGAGGATTAGGTATTGGAATTCAAATTTTAGTCGGGGATCCCTTTCCTTTCTCTTGTAAAAGTAAAATTAAAGTGGGGTTGTTGTGGCCTCAACGGATTATTTGCCAGAAAAGTCAGATATGGGTGCCATTAAGATGTTTCACACACTGTGGTTAGGTGTTGAGTCTTTAACTATATTTGTAGTAGGTAAAAACATCATTGATCCCTTGACAATGGGTGGGGAAGGGAAACAATAACCTTGAGATATAAACAAACTTTTTAGGCTCAAGCACCATGAACACTTCCTCATACCACCACACAAGAGAATGAATAATTTTCAAGGCCTTCACCATCATAAAATATTAAAAATAAGTGTCTTGGGATTTTAATTAAGCTTTTCAATATCAAGAACCTTAAGCAAGTACTTCAACAAACATGTAGGAACTTTGTAGGTGGTATTTGGCCTCCAAGTGGGATACAAGAACCATGAGTAGGTTTTGTGCATTGGAAATGTGTGTTGAGGCCTAAACATCAATAGGGGAAACAATGAACGTAAGCCCTATTAAACCTTCTTGATCTTGAGCACCATGAACAACAGTTAGAAACCATGATATGAGCCCTCTCCAAGAAGTACTTGACATTCGAATTGAATATGGGTGTCACTATGAGGTATTAAGCATCATGGATGGGTTTGGGGTCCATGACCATAGTCAAGGGAGGGAAATAAGATCCTATAGCCCTAAAAATTTCTTCATAGGCTCAAGTCCCACAAATGAATCCTCAAACCTCCACATACGACCTCTATTGATTATCAATTGCTTCCAATGGCACTATGGGTGCCATCACTAGGTTAGTTGTTCCCCAAGAATGTGTATAAAGGTCTAACCAGGGTCAAGGGAGGAGAATAATAGGAATTTTTCCCTAAATAACACTTGGCAAGCTCAATCTTTGTGAACAACACCTAAAATCCACAAGACATTGCATATATTGGGCATCTTTCAACTATGAATGGTTTACTAGGGGACATTATGATGTTTTTAGTAACATTCATGGGTCTTTGCATCTTGAAAATGGTCAAGGAAGTACAAGAAAGGACTTGGGAATTTAATAAAGTTTCTTGGGCTCAAGAATGATGAAAGATGCATTCAAACACCACATAGGAACTTTCCATGGGATGTTTGGCCTCTAAGTGTGATATGTTTTCCATTAATTAGTTTTAGGTATTAATGATGAGTCTAAGGGCCTAGAACATGGTTGAAAAGGAAAAAAGGGGTCTTAGATAAGAAATTGAACCTTCTATGCCTCAAGCATTGTGAACAAGGCCTCCAACCATGACACATACCCTCTCTATGGAGTATTTGAACCCAAAGTGATATTTTGGAGAACCATTAAAGGTGATTTTTCAGAAAGGGGATGGACCTAGGGTCCTTGAATATGCTTGAGAGAGGAGAATAGGTCCTAATGCTAAAGTTTTCCTTTTAAAACATAGGTAATAAAATATATCTTAATGCTAAAGGTAAGAATTTGTTTGTACAATTATGAATTTATGTCATCAAAATGCATGTGCACTATTAATGTGTGTGCATTCCTGTAAATCCAAAAAAACATTGGTAGGATTGCCTCTTTTCCTCTACATGTTGGATGAGTTGGTTGCTTTGGTTTTAGCTTTAAATTGACAAACTTGGTGGTCAGGGTTCCATAAACAAGAACACATCCATTTTTCTAGCTCCTTGTTCTTATCTTCGTTTTCAACCATGCTTTTAAATATGATTCACATATTCATCATTAATGAAATTGCAAACATATATTTATCTATCTATATGAAAAAGCTATTGTTTTATATTTTTTATTGATTTTTATTTTTACTTAAATCATAGTTCTAAGATACATAGATATTTTATTTTGTGTGAACTTTTACTATCTTTCTCATCTAGAAAATAAAGTATATGGTGCTTACACTTTTACTCTCTTTCTCATCTAGGAAACAAATTATATGGTGCACAAGTATAGATAGAAACCTACACACTTAAAAAAGTGATTGACTATATTTTAGAGGAAAAGTAACATGTGCACTCAACACTATAACTTTTAAAAGTAACATCAATTTTTATGAGATACCAATTTTCCATAAAGTTATATATTCTAGAAGCGAAAATTTTAAGGGCACAACATGTCACTCACAAGGAATTGAACCTGTGTGGGGAGGGTAACAATCATTCCTCCTAACCACCCAGGCTACTTCCATTGGACAAGTCCAATATATATATATATATATATATATATATATATATATGAAAGTTGATGTGTGGCATTTAAAAAAATATTTTAACATCCACCTTAAGTTCAAAATTGTATAGAGAAAGAGTAAATGAAAGTAAAAAAAAATAGTAAAGATAGAGAAATCATTAATGATGTTAATCATTAACATACATAATACATTTAATCATTTATTGAGTTGAGGGAGAGAGCCTATGGTTTGACAGTCGTGCAAGTTAGGGTTTGACAGTCGCGGTCACAA
>JASDQU010683276.1:83932-98166 GCA_032191745.1 Picea mariana
CTCTGTGCCGATAAATTCCCTTCTCCTCCATGAGATCCGACGTCCCTCGGAACTTCATGAAATCTCCCAGAGAATTTCGGTCGTCCGTTCTCCCTATGCGAATCCACGAAATGAATAACTGTCGCTCCTTCGATATGTTATGTTCGCTCGCCAACCTGCGATGCTTCTCTCGACTTTTCGACGGTAATTTCTCCTGCGCTTATCCTTCGATGAGTTCGAAGGCCTACTCCCCCTGAGCTTGTTCTCGACTTCTCAAGTCCTTCAGAGAACTTCTTGCGTGCATTCCTTGTGGAAAATATTCAACCTTGTCTAAGTGTTGGAGTCTTCGACCCTACGCACTCCTGCAGCAGTAGTCATTCAAATCTTTTCTCAGGTCTGCAACCCTGAGGATTTTCCCTTTGCCCACGCACTCCTTGCACGACACTGTGCCTAACTACACCTTCAAGGAATTGAGGACAAAAGCTATCTCTAAGTGAACCCTTCTGTCAACGCACTCCTTGCAGACAAATTCGACTGCACTCCTTGCAGGAATCCTCTGGCTCAAATAGAGAAACAATTGAAACTCATTCCATCCTCCTTTCAGACTTCAGTTGAAACATGAAATCACATGCACAGCATATACAAAGCAAATGCATAACAAGAAGAAAACGTTCATGAGCATAACATCAATACACAGAGAAAACAACACAAACCATGAGCTTGAATCAAAGCTTCCTTCTATTAATTCAAATGCCTGTACATGGGTGTTCTTCATCCAATTCTCTGCTTTCTCTTCTTCCTCAATCTCTTACAATGATACAATGAGGGTGTCTATATCCGTTTTCCCTCTTGGACTCTAAATCTATCAAATCTAGAATTAAATATTCTATCTACTTTACATTTACTATCTTAAATGCGTCATCTACCTAAGGACGAGAGCTATCCGCTCAAGGTCCATTACAATATACAAGTGTGCCATCTCTTAAATGACTCATTTAAGATATGCGCAACAATTCCAAATCATTTCAAAATTTGTGCTGGCTTGTCCAAATGTCCTTCGCTTCATGCTGGCTCGCTTGATGTGTTGGCGATGCTCCTGCATCATACTCCTCGGCTTGAAAAATTTCATGGGCTCTTGTCCATGAGCTCCTACACGGTCTGTCCATGCTTCTGTATCACTGCTTCATTCTCCCAGTTGGCATCCTCTACTAGGTGATTCTCCCACTTAACCAGATACTCGAAATATTCCTTCCTTTGGGTCTTCTTGCTCACCCTCTTGTCCAGTATGCACTCCATCTGTGGATTTTCTGCTACTGGCAATTGTTTCATCCACTGGATTACTAGTTTTTCATCACTTCCAGCTCCTGCGTCTCTAGCCCTGTATGGGTATAAATCCGCGACATTAAATATCGGAGATATTTCGATGCCATCCGACAACTCAATCTCATACGCATTCTCTCTGAATTTTCTCAAGACCTTGCATGGTCCGATTTTCTTCATTTTCAGTTTGTTGTATGTCCCCCTTGGGAACCTTTCCTTCTTCAAATGTGCCAGAACTAAATCACCAACTTCGAACTGAAGTTGTCTCCGATGTCGATCCGCTCTGTGTTTGCACTCCTGGTTTGATCTTAGAAATCGCTCCTTCACCTGGCTGTGAAGTTCTTTCATTGCCTCAACAAACTCTTCTGCACTAGCGCTGCTAGTAGCAGTCTGTTCTGACTCCCTGAGTTCAGACACTCCTCTCGGCTGTGTTCCATACACAATCTGAAATGGAATTCATCCTGTACTCCGATTCACTGAATCGTTGTATGCGAACTCTGCCTGTGGCAATATATTATCCCAGCTACTATGGTTCTCTGTCACCAGGCTCCTTAACAAGTGTCCCAGAATTTGGTTGACCACTTCCGTTTGTCCATCTGTCTGCGGATGATACACTGAACTAAACACCAATTTAGTTCCTAGCTTCTTCCATAAGGTCCTCCAAAAATGCCCTATGAATTTGGTATCTCTGTCCAAAACTATGTTTTTCGGTAACCCATGGAGTCGAATGACCTCCTTGAAAAATAGATTCGCGATGTGGGTCGCATCACTGGTTTTCTGGCATGGAATAAAATGCGCCATCTTTGAAAACCTATCCACTACCACAAAGATAGAATCAACAACTCTTTGTGTTTTTGGCAAACCCAATACAAAATCCATGCTTATCGCCTCCCATGGCCTCTCTGGTATGGGCAATGGCTGATAAAAACCTGCATTCTGCTTTCTCCCCTTCAAATGCTGACAAACTCTACATCTATCAACAAATCACTTAACCTCTACTCGCATCCCTAGCCAAAAATATGATTCTCTCAGCTTCGTGAATGTTTTTTCATGACCAAAATGTCCTGCTAATCCACCACTGTGCTTCTCCTTCAACAGGTTCTCCCTCATGGAGCAATTTGGAATGCACAGTTGATTGCCTCTTAACAGCAATCCTTCCTGGATCATATAATCTATCCATGGGCTTCTGTCTCTGAGAACTGGATTCTCAGCTGCTTCATATGCCTCTGCAAAATCTGCATCACCTGCGTCCATGTCCCTAAGATTTTCAAAACCCAATGTTTTGATTCGGAACTCCTGCAGCAACAAACACTTCCTGCTCAAAGAATCAACAACTTTGTTAGCAGTACCCGAAATATGTTTAATCACAAATGTGAAATTCTGCATATACTCTACCCATTTTGCATGTTTCTAATTCAACTTCTCTTGTTGACTCACAAACTGTAATGCATGATTATCATTGTACAATACAAATTCTTTCGGGATCAAGTAATGCCTCCACTTTTTCAGCGCCTATATGATAGCATAAAATTCTTTATCATACATGGAGTATTTCAGTTTCGCCTCATCCAGCTTCTCACTGAAATATGCAACTGGTCTATCTTCTTGACTCAAGACCACTCCTATGGCAAATCCACTTGCATCACATTTCACTTGAAATATATTCTGAAAATCCGGCAACACCAACACTGGTCATTCCGTTATCTTTCGTTTCAACAAATTGAAGCTCTTCTCAGCCTCTGATGTCCAATGAAAATATTTATGTCTCTTATTGACTGTGTCCATCATTGCTACGCTTATTCCACTGAAATTCCTGATGAATTTTCGATAGAAACTAGCTAAACCATGAAAACTTCTCACCTCAAAAATATTTCTCGGTGACGGCCAATTCTTGATCACCTCCACCTTATCCGGATCCATCTTCAACTCATTCGCTGAAATAACAAAACCCAAGTAAATGAGATCCATCTTCATAAATGAGGACTTCTTCATGTTAATCAACAACTTCTCCTGCTGTAGCTTCTTCATCACAATGGATAAATGTTTCAAATGTTCAGCCTCTGATTTACTGTAAATCAGTATATCGTCCAAATAAACAATGATGAATTTCCCGATGAATTCCCTCAGGACTTCATTCATCAACCTCATAAACGTACTCGGTGCATTCGTCAACCCGAACGGCATGACTAGCCATTCGTACAAACCTTCGTTTGTCTTGAATGTTGTTTTCCACTCATCACCTTCTCTCATGCGAATCTGGTGATATCTGTTTTTCAAATCAATTTTTGAAAAATACTTTGCCCCACTCAAGCAAATCCATTAGATCATTCATCCTCGGCAATGGAAACCTGTACCTGATGGTTATTTTGTTGATCGCTCTGGAATCATTGCACATTATCCAGCATCCATCCTTCTTCGGACTGAGCATTGTTGGAACAACACATGGACTCAAGCTCTCCCTAACCAGTCCTTTGTCCAATAACTCCTGGACCTGCTTCTTGACCTCCTCGTTCTCTTGCGGCGTCAACCTATACGCGGCTTTTATTTGGCAAACTGGCTCCTGGTATGAGGTCTATATGGTGACTCACACTCCTCATTGGTGGTAACGAATAAGGTAATTTATCCACTATGATATCAGCGAACTCTTCCATCAGTTCCCGAATCTCATCTGGCAAGTCGTCCACTCTTGTGCTAGTTAGAACAATCCTCGGTTTTCTGACCACAAAGAATTGTGGATCTTCCTTCTTCTCCATCTCTGTAAGAAGCTCCTTCCCACTCATGACAAGTATTGTGTTGCTTACTTCCGGCTTCACCTCTTTATCCTTTATCGGAAGCAACCTATGTGTCCTCCCATCCTTCTCCAGGGTATATGTGTTCATTCTCCCATCATGAACCACATTTCTGTCATATTTCCATGGTCTACCCAACAATAAATGACATACATCCATGGGAATAACGTCACATAAGACCTTATCATTATACCCACCTATCTTGAATTCAACTAAACATTGTTTAGTGACACTCACCCGATGTCCTTTTTGTATCCATGAAAACTTGTATGGACTCGGGTGATTAGTTGTCTCCAGCTCTAGCTTTTCCACCATCTCGGTTGAAACGAGATTATCGGTGCTACCACTGTCAACAATAACCTTGCATACCCAGTCCTTGGTTTTGCAAGTTTTTCTGAACAGTCTGGTCCTTTGAGTTGAGTCCTCCACCTCCTTCCCGGGTGTTAAGAGAACTTTATGCATCATTAGTGACCTTCCACCTTCTGTGTCTTCTACCTCAGCATCACACCTCTACGCTTCTGCTATGTGAGCTTCTCCAACGTCCTTATTTTTCTCGGGACACTCAAAAGACTTGTGCCCATTCCTTCCACATGTGAAGCATGTGATAACTCCACCTCTTCCTCTTCCTCTACCTCTAGTACGAGGAAAAGTGTTTGCGTCATCATAATCTCCCCTCTGCTCATTATGCTGCCCTCTTTGTTCAACATATGGCCCTCACTGTGAGGTCCCACCTCTTTCAACTTTACCCTGAGGTTTCTGATATTTCTCCTGGGCAACTGCTTTGCCTCTGGGCTGACTTCTACCTTGCCCTTGCTGACCTTTCTTACGGCTCAGCTTCTCCTCGGCTTTCAGATCCATCTGATAAGAATCCTCCACCGTCTTGATGGTAACCATGCTCAATTCATCCTAAATGTCATATCTCAGACCATTCAGATATCTGGCAACCTTCTCATCATCGCTCTCTCGATGACCTGCTCTGATGTTCAGTCGATAGAATTCTTCAGTGTATTCTTTCACTGTCATCAGCTTTTGTCTCAGGTTCTGCATCCTCCTGAATAGTGTTATTTTATAGTCTCTTAGGATGAACTTCGCCTTCATCTTAGCAATCATTCGATCCCAACTCTTGATCTTCTGCTTGCCTTTGCAGCGTCTATCTGCTTGTAGCTTGTCCCACCATAATGTTGCATTTCCTTTCAAGCGTGTAACAACATGTCTAACCTTCTTATCCTCTTCGATATCTTCATAATCGAAGTAGGTGTCAAGATCTCTAATCCAATCTAGTAACTCTTCTGCATCCAAATTTCCTTCGTAGACTGGAATGTCCATTTTTGTCTTCGCACCCATCCGTGCGATAGCTTTAATCAATCGCTCAGTTGATGCATCTTCAGCTGCAACTTCTTCTTTTTGTTCAACTTCAACTTCGCCTTCGGAGTCACTTAGATCTCCAACACTAGCTATGCGTCTCTGCGCTGCTTCCATATCTTCTAGTCTCGCTCAGAGATCACGCATTTGTCTCTCCATTTCTAGATTTCCTGTTGGCCTGCCCCTTCTTCGCACCTCTCTATCCTCTAGATAAGGTGATTGCCTTTCTCTTCTGGGCGGCATGATGAATTTCCTTTTCTTTGCTACAGAAGCAAAGGATTCCCGCTCTGATACCACTCTGACGCACACGCGCCACCCAAGGCACGTCCGCTCCCTCAGGACCTTCTTTCCTCTCGACCCGAAGAACTCAACGACTCTTCTATTTCCCTATTGGGAAATATGCACCCCACAGGTTCTCTTCGGCGCGATTCTCCCTCTCTCAACTTATCGGAGGATCAGAACTCGCGGCCTCATGAGTTCACTATTTCCTTTTGGGCTCTCGGATCCCCGAGACCCGATGATCAGTCAACTTGTTGTCTTTTCCCTTGTCGGGACTTTTTGCTCTATCGCGACTTCGGTTTTATCGCGATCTCGCCACTCGCGACGCCAAGCCCTCGAGTTTCCAAACCCCGATACCCGATGCGCCGAAACACCGATACGATTCTATCATGCTTTTGCTACTCGCAACTTCGCGCCTTCGCGACTTGGAGTTCCCAATACTTTGGCGTTCAAATGGTGAACCTCTGAGTTCGCGAGATCTATCGATATCTGACACCTGTCCTCCACTTACTCCCATGATCCCACAATGTCTATGCAACCGTCGGAATATTGTGTCTCGCGACTTCGCGATTTCCGTTGCCAAATATCCGACACTTTTCTCCCGAGATCCCGATAAGCGATCTCGTGAACAATCCAACGGCCCTGCTGGCTTAGATCAACGCTCTGCCCGTTCCTAAGATTAGAACCTTTTCACTCTTTGTCGATAACTTCCCTTCTCCTCCACGATATCTGACGTCCCTCGGAACTTCGCGAAATCTCCTAGAGGATTTCGGCCATCCGTTCTCCCTATGCGAATCCACAAAATGAAGATTTGTCGCTCCTTCGAGATGTTATGTTCACTCGCCAACCTGCGATGCTTCTCTCGACTTTTCGACGACAGTTTCTCCTGCGCTTATCCTTCGATGAGTTCGAAGGCCTACTCCCCCTAAGCTTGTTCTCAACTTCTCAAGTCCTTCAGAGAACTTCTTACGCGCATTCCTTGCATCAAATCTTCAACCTTGTCTAAGTGTTGGAGTCTTCGACCCTACGCACTCCTGCAGAAGAAGTCATTCAAAGCTTTGCTCAGGGTCGCAACCCTGAGGCTTTTCCCTTTGCCTGCGCACTCCTTGCACGACACTGTGCCTAACTACACCTTCAAGGAATTGAGGACAAAAGATATCTCTAAGTGAACCCTTCTGTCAACGCACTCCTTGCGGACAAATTCGACTGCACTCCTTGCAGGAATCCTCTGGCTCAAATAGAGAAACAATTGAAACTCATTCCATCCTCCTTTCATACTTCAATTGAAACATGAAATCACATGCACAGCATATACAAAGCAAATGCATAACAAGAAGAAAACGTTCACGAGCATAACATCAATACACAGAGAAAACAACACAAACCATGAGCTTGAATCAAAGCTTCCTTCTATTAATTCAAATGCCTGTACATGGGTGTTCTTCATCCAATTCTCTGCTTTCTCTTCTTCCTTGATCTCTTACAATGATACAATGAGGGTGTCTATATCCGTTTTCCCTCTTGGACTCTAAAGCTATCAAATCTAGAATTAAATATTCTTTCTACTTTACATTTACTATCTTAAATGCCTCATCTACCTAAGGACGAGAGCTATCTGCTCAAGGTCCATTACAATATACAAGTGCGCCATCTCTTAAATGACTCATTTAAGATATGCGCAACAATTCCAAAGAATTTCAAAATTTGTGCTGGCTTGTCCAGCTGTCCTCCGCTTCATGCTGGCTTGCTTGATGTGTTGGCGATGCTCCTGCATCACACTACCACCAAACATTTTTCAATAAATTTTCTCATTTTTTAATCAAAAACCTTTGCCAATGATGCATGCTCTATACCAAAACTCACCTTTTTATAAATCTAAGAAACATTATGAAACTCACTGTAAGGAATCTCCATAGTAACCATCTCCAGTAAGCACATGCCAAATGAATAAAAATCTACATATTGATTATAATCCTCTTCATATAAGTATGGAGCCATGAATTTTAATGTACCAATGATAGTGTGCACAACATGATCATTTTCCATGATAGTGGAAAAACCAAGATCCCCAAGCTTCAGAACACCAATATTACCTTTCACGAATATATTTTTGCAATTTAGATCTCTATGAATTATGCAAGGGTTATGATTATGAAGATAATTCAATCCTTCAAATATCTAACATGTCCAATTCTTCATCGCCTTCATTGAGATATGTCGATGCTTCTAGCGACACTAGCTCAGGGTCCCCAAGTGCAGACCTCAGTAATAAAATTCACATGTCTTATGCTTGGAGGGTCCCTTTTATTACATATGTAAACTTAATATCTACTGCATACACTACATAAATCAATTAACATTTTTAACATGGAGAAGAAGTTAGGTATGAGGGGAATGTTGAAATTATAGGGGTTTGTATCACATTGGTTCTTAAAGTGGTTTTAGTGAGTTTTATTACATATAAACAAATTATTATCACTTAAATGTTAAGAAAACTAACAACTTTGTCAATAACATGGATAATGTTAAAAAATGACTTCTAGTAAGAAATGTTGAGTAAAATGCATAGTTTCACCAATAATGTGGATGACCTATCCACAACTAATTAGTATACTAAGTAATGTTGAGAAAAATAACAACTTCATGAAGAACATGGATGTCTTTTAAAAATAATGAAGTTAATTATAATAAATAGAAACATGTGTTTAGAGATATGCACAAAGGGAAGATAGATGGTGCTTTAGGAGCTTTATGTAAGGCCTTTACTTATGGTTGGTAATGGGCACATTGTTTAGGTGCGCATAAAGGGTTGAGTTAAAAAGTTGCAATGCCAATTGTTTGTTTTTTTTTCTCAATGGACATAGTGGTGAACCGTTCCATGTTTCATTTATACAAGTTGAGACACATTGGGGGCATGAGCCCAACATCATCAAAATAGTGAACCAACTTCAAATACAATCATTTTAATTGCAATATATTTATAGTCACAATTAACAATATTAAGATAAAACCTCCCTCGAAGTTAAAATACTATCATTTTAATTGTAATATCTATATAATCCCAATTAACAACATAATATAAAACCTCCCTCTAATTACTACGACATTCCCATTCGCAGACTTAGGGGGTATGCTAGTATAATATTGATGTTAAGCATTATCATAATATAATATGGTATTGATAAAATTATAATGTGTAATTTTTAACATATAAAAAATTAATAATATTAAAAATATTGAAATTTTACAATTATAATATGAGTTAATATTAGTTATCATTATCATAATATAATATTGATGTTAATCATTATTATAATATAATATAGTAGTGATAAAACTAGCAACAACTACTTTATAAAAGTGGTTGTTATACGTAGATCGACGCCATTAACATGTTTTGGAGATGACCATTAATATATTAAAACATAATTAATATACTGATGTATTAATGATTACATTTATGTAATAATATATAATAATAATGTACTATTATAATACATTATTGTATATAAATTAATGGTTTATTAATATATTAATGTAATGTATTACATTAATGCAATATATAATAAGAATATATAAATTATTATATATATTAATAAATTAATAAAGTAAAATTACATTAATAATATATTTTAACTTAAATATATTAAAGTAATAATAAAATAATATATTAATAAAATATGTATTAATGCTTATATTTTGAAGTAAATACATTTAAGCATTAAAAATATAATAACAAAGTGTTAATAATATATTAATAAAATATTATTACATTAATAATGTATTAATGATATTATTGAGTTGTTTTGATAAAAAAATTAATATATTAAAATAGTAATGTATTAATCAATTAATATATTAATGATCAATTAATTAATGTATAAATAAATAAATACATTTGTTAAAGTATTAATTGATCAATTAATATATTAATAATTAATACATTGAAAAAGTATTAATCATTAATACATTAATAAAATAATAATATACTAAGTAATATATTAAAAATAAGTTATATGTGATAAAATATTATTAATTAATATATTAATGATGATTTAATACATTAAAAATGTATCATTAATAATAAAAAAGTATTGAGAAGATATTTTTAATAAATACATATTTTTAGTCCCTGAGGTGTAGGACAGTGGGTGACGGAGTGTGTTGTTAAGCCACTCCGTGATGTTAAAGTCACCGGTTCGAAACCTGCAGGGACAAAAAATCCAACCATGTTAAGGGTTGGTGTGGCTCAGGGTTAATCGCGTAGCCAATAGGTCTCGCACAAATTAACAAACAAAAAAAAAATTAAATACATATTTTTATATAGTATTTTAATAAAAAGATATACATAATAAATATTAAATATTGTGTTTTTTTTATACAATATAACAATTAAATGTATTAATGCATTGATATGATAATACATGTTAAAAACCATTTAACTGCACAAACATGTCACTCCTTAGGATTTGAGTTTCTTTGGAGAGAGTAAAAATCACTCTTCCCAACCACCCAAGCTACATCCAATAGAAACATTGATGTGATAATATTAATTATCTATTAATTAATGTATTAATACATTAATGTGTTAAAGTATCAATGTATTAGTCCTAGTGGTGACATAGACCAAAGTTTATTATGGCTCATCATAGTTGATCTTCACCATGGTTGACTATGGTTAATTGGGTTGACTATTGTCCACCATACCATTGCATAAAAATGTATTTTTATATAGATTATTAATAAAAATATTAAAAGTTATTTTTAATATACACATAATAAGAATTGTGTTTTTTATAAGATATATCAATTAAATGTATTAATAGAGCGATGTACTAAAATATTCATGTATTCATGTATTTGATGTGGTAATACATTAATTTGTGAAAGTACTAATGTATTAATTAATTAATACATTAATGTAACGTTTAAATTAAAGTTATTACATTAATTTATTAAAATATTAGTTAATTGATTCATACATTAATGGTCTATTAATTAATGTATTAATACATAAATACAATAATGTGGTAAAATATGAATGTATTAATTAACTAATACATTAATACATTATTAATTAATACATTGTTAAAGTATTAATACTTCAGGAGACCTTGGTTCACTTTGGTTTACTATGGTTGACTTTGACTATGATTAATGGAGGTTGATTATTGTGGACCATACCATTGTATAAAAAGACATTTTTATCTAGATTATTAATAAAAATATTTAAAATTATTTTTAATATACACATAATAAGAATTGTGTTTTTTATAAAATATATCAATTAAATGTATTAATAGAGTGATGTACTAGAATATTCATGTATTCATGTATTTGATGTGATAATACATTAATTTGCTAAAGTACTAATGTATTAATTAATTAATACATTATTGTTATGTTTAAATTAATGTTATTACATTAATTTATTAAAATATTAGTTAATTAATTAATACATTAATGGTTTATTAATTAATGTATTAATACATAAATACAATAATGTGTTAAAGTATCAATGTATTAATTAACTAATACATGAATACGTTATTAATTAATACATTGTTAAAGTATTAATACTTTGGGAGAACTTGGTTGACTTTGGTTTACTATGGTTGACCTTGATTGGCGATGACCGTGGTTGACAATGATTACTATGTTTGATAGTTGTTGTCCATAGATGACAATGGTTTGCCATGACCATGGTAGATCATGACTATGGATGACATTTAGCATGTTTGACCTTATCTATGATTATCGTTGACCATTACCTTAACTATGGTTCACTATTGTTGACAATGATGAAGAGTATGGTTTACTATGGTTGACCGTAACCATGGTTGACTATGGTTAACCATGATTGAGCTCGACTTAGAATAAAGTACAATATGGTTAATCATAGTTTACCTTCACCATGGTTGACTACGGTTGACCAAGGTTGACTATTGTTTACCATGCCATTGCGTGACCTTCGTAGACCTTATGGAGATTATTATGATGGTCCATGTTTATTATGTATAACCATGGTTTGTTATGGCACTATTGCATTGCAATGTTGATCATGTTTTGTTTGTCACATTGCGATAGGAGGTTTTATTCGCCACATTGCGACATTAGTTCTTGTTCATGACATTGCAACATCTGGTTATGTTCATCGCATTGTGAAATTATGAAATGTTCATCTCATTGTGACATCATGAAATATCTGTCTCATTGCGACATCAAGTTATGTTTGTCACATTGTGATGGCGATAAATGTTCGTCTCAGTGTGACATCAAGTTATGTTAGTCACATTGCGATGTCGAGAAATGTTCATCTCATTGCAATGTTGATCATGTTTTGTTCATCACATTGCGACATGAGGTTTTGTTCATGAAATTGTGACATCAATTCTTGTTCGTGACATTGCGACATTTGGTTATGTTCATCACATTGTGACATTATGAAATGTCCGTCTCATTGTGACATCATGAAATGTCCGTCTCATTGCGACATCAAGTTATATTCGTCACATTGTGACAACAAGAAATGTTCGTCTCGTTGTGACATCAAGTTATGTCTGTCACATTGCGACGTTGAGAAATGTTCATCTCATAGCAATGTTGGTCTATGTTTCTCACATTGCCACAATGGGTTGTGTACACCACATTGCGACAATGGGTTGTGTTCATCAGATTGGGACGTTTGGAGATGTTTGTGACATTGTGACATAAAGATATGTGCATCACATAGAAACATGAGGATATGTTCATCACATTGCGATGACAGGGCTATGTTCATCACATTGAGACATTACTATTCACATAGCCAATTTATGTTTTTCAAATTGCAGTGTTGGGATATGATAGTGATAGTGCAACCTAGGGCTATGTTCTTCAGATACGAACGTTGGAAAATATTCGACACATTGCGATGTACGGAAATATTCATGGCATATTGAAATATTGATCAAGATTTGTTCATGACATTGCGACATGAGGTTTTTTTCGTCACATTGCGACATGAGGTTTTGTTCATCACATTGCCACATCTGGTTATTTTCGTCACATTGTGACATTGAGAAATGTTCATCACATTGTGACATTGGGAAATGTTCATCACATAGCGACATCAGGTTATGTTCGTCACATTACGACGTCGGGAAATGTTCATCTCATTGCAATGTTGGTAAATGTTTCTCACATTTCCACATTGGGTTGTGTACGTCACATTGCAACAATGGGTTGTGTTTTTCCAGATTGGGACGTTTGGAAATGTTTGTCACATTTTGACGTCAACATATGTGCAACACATTACAATGTGAGGATATATTCGTGGCATTGCGACGAAAGGGCTATGTTCGTCACATGCCACATCCGCTTATGTTCATCAGATTGCGATGTTACTAGTCACATAGCCTATTTATGTTTGTCACATTGTGACATTGGGATATAATGGTGATAATGCGACCTTGAGTTATGTTCGTCACTTACCGACGTTGGGAAATGTTCAAAACATCATGACATAGGGAAATGTTTGTCACAATGTGACAAAAGGAAATGTTCATCACATAGTAAGGGCTAACCATGGGTATCACATTGCAATGTTCCTATAAGGATATGTTGGGTTTAGTCACATTGTAACATTACACCACATAGCCCGTTTATTTATGGTTATCTCAAATAGAGAAACTCCTTATGAGTTATGTTTAAGTGAGATGTTCGAGAATGTTGATGTTTCATTATAATATATAATTAGGTTGGATTATAAGGATTTGGTATGTTCCTCAATGGTTATGTCAAATTATGACATATATGAAGGGTTGGGATATGTTGCAAGAATTATATCAACATAACCATGGCTAACACCAAATTAAGAAAATAGGGTATAATTGTCATATTGCAATAGCAAGGTATGTCCACAACATTGTGACATTGGATTATGTAGGATTTCATCTCTTTGTGATGTTGGTGAAAGGTTTTGTTCACATGCCATGTTGGGATATGTTTGTGATGTTGTGATGTCGGTTAATGTTTATCATATTGCAATGTTGGGTTTCATTAGATTGCAATATCAGGTTATGTTTATCACAATGCAACTTTGATATATTGTGAAATGGATGTTTTGGCCAAGTTTTTTGAAAAAAAATCTAATAAACTTTTTCATTTGTAACAAAAATACAAATTTGGAACTAACATAATATATTAATATAATATATTAAATTTAACTATGATAAATTAAAACTTTATCATAGTTTATTGGATTGGAGGTAAATGAAAAATTTATTATAGTTTAATTAGATCTGAAGTAAATTGAAATTTTAATTTAATATAATAATAATAATAATAATCTATTTTTAAGGTCACGGCCAAGCCCAGCGATTTGACTGGTAAAGTCTACGAAGGTATACATACCCTACCCCCCTCTGGATTTGAACCTGTAACCTCTTAAGAGGAAACACATGTTCTTAACCATTAGACCCACTCAAGCTATAAAAATCATTTGAAATTTAATTATTCTATATT
>JASDQU010683277.1:30717-45750 GCA_032191745.1 Picea mariana
AACATACATTTGAACAATTTAATTGCAATTAATCTGGAAAATAATGGAAACTATACAAGTAATATCATTTCGTTGCAACAGGAAAAAACGTGTTATAGTGTGTTGAGTGCGCAGTAAAGAAAATCGACATGAGATACTTCATCAAAACTTTCAGATAAACACCTTACTGACCTTTTTTCTCCTATATACAGTTTTCGCAGACAAAAGAAAAGAACTAAGAGCGCAAACAATATGTTACCATAGAAAAACTTGGATTCGTAAGTACCAACACCGTATACCCAAAAACATATATTATATAAACCAGAACTGGAGATTAGCATATTGAATTGTAGGTAGTGTATAACAACTTTCCAGACAACGATTAAATATTTTCTTAGACAGGATGAAATTTCCTTACCACATAGTTAACGCCCACATACATTTTTTAATTAATAGATGGAGGACCGGGAAATTTTATTATGTGAAGTAAACCCTTCCATACAAAGATATATCAGGATATATTTTAGTTCGACCTATAAACCCCCAGAAGGCGAGATAATCTCGTAGATACATAAGGGTAAATAAAACTATCTTACCCGGACTCTAGGTAATCCACCACATAACAAATAATGGAAATATAACAAAGTATAGACTTGTATAAAGAAGGATCCTTACTCTTTTGTTGTAAAAGAAGGAAATCAAAGGGAAAATAATGACATCGGACCATGCAATGCACGCAGAGATAAATCTAAATTTTATATTTAAAAAAAGTTATCATTTTCTGGTAAGGAAGAACTCATTACCTAGAAGAGTACTCTGAGCCCAAATGATCCATACAACTACTCGACACTACTGTTAAACAAATATTCCACTACCGAAATGGTCATGAAGAGTATTCCTATGACAAAGTTCTGTAAAAATTGCTCTCCTTATATTATAGAAATCCATGTGATGCTCACAAATTGAGGTGATCGGATTGGTTAGGAAACTGGATTGACATGTCCATATGTACTAGAGTTCAAAGAGGTGTAGACACGTCTTTCCCTCATAACCTTCACCTTCAATTTGATAAGGAGTGACTTAAATACCGCACCAACCCTTGTGTTGGAAAAGACTCATTAAACATTTCTCGTATAGACAAATGTATTTTAATGTAAAAACAAAAAAACCATTACAGGTTTATCCACGATCCTTTACTATGTATTCTTATGAGGGCTCAAACTTGAGGGTTCCCTAAGGTTGTGACTTTTTATAAAAAATAATAATAAGGGTGAACTCAAGACAACAGGATATAGAAATTCATCCAAACTTGGTAAGCAAACTCTTGAAATTTTGACGAATGATAAAGTAAGCGACATAACATGGTGTATAAAATATCTACCTTACCCTTTAAGATTCATAAATATATGTATAATTATAAGGTAAGTAATGACAAAGTTCTTTCATGGTTTCAACCTAAAATTTTATTTTAGTTTGTTACATATGGTATGAGAGTTGTAGGTTACAACATTTAGGCCTAAAAGTATCACTAAGAAATATTATGTTCAATGAAACATCTAATAAATAATTATTTTTTCATTTGTTACAAATAGACTGTGTCAAAATTTTTGTAACTATGTTAGTACAGAATGGAGAAGAAGGTAGACATGAAGGTATTAATAATCAAGAGCCTTCTTAAAACTCTGAACATCACAGTGAGAGTAGTTATTATGAGAGAAAAACCAAAGAGTTCTATGAGCGGAATTTAGGACAAATGTCTATGGAGGACCTAATTACTAAATTTATGGAACTGTTGATATTTTTCCTTATATAAAATATGAAAACATAAAATTTAAAAGGTGATGCAAACCCTCACCCCTCCTTGGGGTTCGCATGACCTCTCCATCTAAGATCATTCTGTTGGAGCCGAATTGGATCTCAGATCCATGATGGATCTCCTCCAATGTACACAGGCCCTTTAAAATATCCTTAGGCGTAGCTCCATACAAATATGAACCCCGTGAGCTACCTTGCTAAGCCCCTTTATCCTTAAAATCCAATTTATGGTGCTAGCTCCTTAACTTCGGCCAAAACCTCATATGATTGAGGGATGGAACCAAGTGCTTACCAGAAAGGCACCTATCCGGATCTTTGAGACTCCGACACTTTGTTACTTCTAGCTTCGAAAGTTCTGACCTCAATACACGTCGAAGCGGTGAATTCCAAAACATGCACTTATCTGTGACTCCGACGCTCCGAAGCTTCGGGATTTGGAAGACTTGACCATGCAACAACACAAATAACCTGAAAGTTGAACCAAATAATTTCTCTGGCACTCTCTGGCTCCGGAGCTTCGGGCTTCAAAAACTCTTACAACACAACACCACAATCCTCCTGAATACCGAATTAGCGAATTCCCGGAAGGCTCTTGGATCAACAGTCCACATGTCCCCATCAAAAGATGACCTAGATTTACTCTGGGCTTCAGGAGTTCAAGAATTTCACACTAAAACACTTTTTACCCGCGATCCTCGAGATCGTCGAACTTTCGAACTCTGAGATCTTATGGCTCATGTTCGCTCACGTGCACATTCGACAGCTGGGATCTGATCTTCTATGACAATGATTTCCCCTCCTGCCTGGAATTGATCTGATGACCTAGATATATGCTCCACAATCGATCCCACAGCTCGTACTCCTCCAAGTGATCCACAACATAGATTCCCTTAGGGACTTTGAAAATTTGGGGATTTTTCCTCCTTTACAACAAAAACTAAAAAAGTGTCGAAGCGGTAAAGTTCGAAGGACTTAAGGGTTTAACGACCATGCACTTTACCTTTATCCAATGGCTGAGAGGGATCTATCTTCTCTCGAAAATATCTCTTCCACACTTCTTCAAATGAAGAGATTTCTCCTCTTTGAGCTCTTTTGCTTGGATGGCTTGAACTCGGGTGCACTCCTTGGGCTTCCCTCCTGAGCTTGGGACTTGAAAATTTCACCTGCACTTGATTTGTGCTTTCTCTCCTCATAGCTTTCTCCAGTCAAAGGAATCATACGTTCTGGAAAAAATCCTTACACTTCTCCATAGTTTGGAACTTAGAATGTTCTCACCTTCTGCACTCCTTGAATAGTCCCTGTGTACACTTGCGATGTATCTCCTGAGCTCCCATATCTCCAACTTCAAAGGGTTCATCCCTTTGTTCATTCAAATGTTCTCTTGTACCCTCCTGGAACTTTGCACTCTCCCTCTCAAGCTTGCGTACACTGTCAGAGTGTTTTTTTTTCAGATGAATCCTTGTTCCCTCACGACACTTACTCTTCCTCTTGAGCTTGATACTTACAACAAGTTCTCATGCACACTTCTTTTCCTTTTGAGCTTGATCAACACTTAGTGAAGTGCTATCTCTATTCGCTCTTTGCACTCACTCTCGTGAGTCTTAGACTCTAAATACTTACCTGTGCACTCCTTGTGCTATCTCTCTGTGCACACATGCACTAGCTTTCCCTTGAGCTTTTACACTTCTCTAAGTATAGGTGCACTCCTTGCGCTCTCTCCATGCACTTCTGATGTTACCACCTAGCACACTCCTCACAAAACTCCTAAATGAATTCTTGCACACACCTTGCACTAGCTTCTCAATGTTTTCCAATAACTCTGGTGTGCACTCCTTGCACTATCCTTGAGAGCCCAAAACACTAAAAAAATAACACTAATAGGGAAGTCTATCTATTCCTACGAAGGGAATGATTCATACATTCATAGCATTCATAAACATACACAGAAAACATTCAAGAAAAAACATATAAACACATGTTCATTCATAGAATAAACACACATAGACTCATATACAGGGAAATCTTCTTTTGTATTAAATATGAATTCTTTGTACAATTTTTACAAGACTAAACAACAACAGAGTGTCAGTTCCTTCACTCCTCTCCTCTCTTATCTTTCTCTTCTCATGCACTTCTATACCTTCTTTGATGCACTCATGTGATAATTCCTTACCCTAATATCTCAATACATTGCTCTTTTTACCAAAGAGGGGCTTCTTGAGCCTTCCTCACCTACTTACATTAAATTGCATTCAATTGACATCTAGTCTGAATTGGATCTATATCTATCTACCGGTCAGTCATTAAAGGTGACTTGCACTCAACCTTATACATATATATTGTCTCAGCCCTTCCTCGATCCTTTCAAACTTTAATTACATTAAATTTACAAATTTAAAACAAAATGTGAAGGCTAACACTTCTCTCTCCTTGGGATATACTCCCTCCTAGTGCATTGTTGCATTGGCTATTGACGCACTGTTGATGCTCCTGCATCATACTCCTTTGTTGAAAAAATCATGAGATCCTACTCATGGCTCCTTTATTGTTGTTATTGATATCCTCCTAGATCCCAGAATCCATTCTTGAGTTGTATCTCTTCTCCTCTGCCTTTCTGTTGTTGTCATCTTGTTGTTGTTGTAGGCTCTCCTACTGGTTTCCAAATCTCATGTTTCAGTGCCCTATTTATCTTTGCACTACAATCTCTTCTTGTCATCCTTCGCTTGTTGATATCTATCTCCTCTACTTACTTTAGCATAAACCTCCTTATCTCCTCAATCTCCTTATCCATCTTATCCATGGGATAGCTCCTCTTATGTAGTCTTCATTGTTGTTGCATATCCTCTTCTTCATCAATATCCAACTTGGCTCATTGGATGAGACTCCTCTGGGTTATTTTTCATTCTCCTAGGGATTCCACGTTTTCACACAGATCCAAGGGTAGATCATCATGATCTCCCATTCTAACTTCATTACTTGTGTAATTGGCCTCCACTTCACTCCTGACTAAAATTATACAAAATTTTTACTGAGTTGTTGCTCAACCATCTCCTATGACAATTCTCCTCTTACTAGTTTCCCTGCCTCTCTGTCACATCCTTGGGATGGCATAAGTCCAACTTCATACAAGTTTCTCCTGCTATTGGAATTTTCCTCCAATATACATGATTCTCTCCCTATGGAAGTATTCCTCTGATTCTAGATTGTATAACGAATCCTCCCACATATTCAACTATGTCTCCCACTGAGTGAGTATTGCATATGAATTCTCCTCTTCTTTCATATCTTGGGAATATTCCAGTATCCACTCCTTCTCCTCCTTCATGATAGTCTAAGCTAGTTGTCTTTCTTCTCCTGCACCTACAGTTTCAAATAAACTATTATTTTTAAAAGCATTTGGCCAATTGGTCTCTTTCTTGGATGCCTCTTGCATCACTTCCTCATGTGAAACTCATGCTTTGGCCTCTACTGGGATTCTTGGAAGAGATATGCTAATCCCTCCAATGATTAGAATGTACCTCTGATCTTCCTCCTTGAGAGTTGAATTATTCAACTTCTCATCATCTTCATTCACATGGACTACAACCCCACATGAACCTTCATTTGGATGAGGCTTCTCTCATGCCATTTCTGTCCACACTCCTTATTGATCTGAACTCTCCCATGAGTTCCTGAGACTTTTAGATAGTCTCACCTCTACTTTTCCCACTTGGAAACCTAACTTTTTCTTTATTCCCTCCTCGCCGTCTTTCATATCTTCAAATAAACCCTTCTCATTTCCCTCCTATAAATCTATGATATCTTCAACTGATCTCCCTTCCACCTCACCGAGGATATCTCCACCTTCTGGTTCACAAATTTAAACCATCTTCTCCTCTGTGCTCCTGAGGTTTTCCACTTGCCTCAACCACCTCCTTATTATCTTCTTCTACTTCCTGGAAATCAACTACTGGATATGCCACCTCACCTTCCTCTTCATAGGTCACTCATACCTCCAACTTCCTTGCTCTCCTTGTTGCATCTTCAACATCAACCTATTAAGATCCTCTTGGGTCTCCTTGAGCTCTTTGTCCATCTCTTCTTTGCTCATATTTTTTTGGTCTCCTATTGGACCTCGTCTATGGACTTTAATAGTTGTTTTCCTCTTTTTTTTCCCTCGTTTATGGATGGAACCGAGTGCTTACTAGAAAGGCGCCTGTCCAGAGCTTCGAGGCTCCGACATTTAATTACTTTGAGCTTCAGAAGTTTTGAACTCAATTCCTGAAAAGGAACTTATCCATGACTCCGGTGCTCGGGATCTTCGGGCTTCAGAATATATGACAACGCAACAACACAAATCACCCAAACATCGAACCAAAGAACCTATCTAGTGCTCTCTGGATCTAGAGCTTTGAGCTTCAAAAAATCTTACAACACAACACCATAATCCTCCTTAATTCTGAATTGGTGAATTCTCAAAAGCCTCTCGGATCAACAGTCCACATGTCCCTGTAAGAGACTCCTTACATGAGCCTCCTCTGAGTTATTTCTCCTTCTCTAAGGGCTTCCACTTTCTCACTCATATCCAAGGGTATATAATCATGATATCCCATGCTAACTTCATTACCTATGGCATTGGCTTGCCACTCAACTCCTGAATCCAATTGTACAAAAATTTTATTGAGCTACTACTCAACCATCTCTTATTATAGTTCTCCTCTTGCATGTTTCTCATATTCTCTGTCACCTCCTTGGGTTGGCATAATTCCAACTTCATCCAGTTTCTCCTCCTGCTGGAATTTTCCTCCAATCTGCATGATTGTCTGCCTTTGGAAGTCTTCCTCTAATTCTATATTGTCTAATGAATCCTCCATCATATTCAACTATGTCTCCCACTGAGTTAGTATTGCATCTAAATGCTCCCCTTCTTTTATTGCTTGGGAAGATTTCAATGTATTCTCCTTCGCCTCCTCCATGACATTCTTTGTTGGCTGTCTTTCTTCTCTCGCACGTATAGTTTCACATAAACTATTAGTTTTAAAAACATTTGGCCTAATTTCCTCTTCCCTAGATGCCTCTTCCATCACCTCCTCGCGTGAAACACATGTTCTTGCATCTACAACGATTCTTGGGAGAGATATGTTAATACCTTCAATTATCAAAATGTACCTCTTATATTCCTCTTTTAGAGTTGAAGTATTCAACTTCTCATAATCTTCATTCACATGGTTTGCAACCCCACATTAACCTTCATGTTGATGAGGCTTCTCTTCTTCTTCTTCTTTAAACACTCCTTTCTAATTTGAACTTTCCTCTGAGTTCTCAATACTTTCACACAATCTCATCTCCTCTTTTCCCACCTGGAAACCTAGATTTTCCTTTGTTCCCTCCTGGAAGTATTTGGTATATTCAATTGATCCCTTCTCATTTCCCTCGTGGAAATCTATGATATCTTCAACTAATCTCCCTTCCTCCTCACTGAGGCTCTCTCCACCTTCTGGTTCAAAAATTTAAACCATCTCCTCTTCTGTACTCCTGAGATTTTCCACTTTCTGCAACCACCTCCTCAGTATCTCCTTCTGCTTCCTGGAAATCAATTGATGGATAGGCCACCTCACCTTTCCTCTTCCCATACCTCCAAATTCCTTTCTCTCCTTGGTGCATCTTCAACATCAACCTATTGATATCCTCTCATGTCTCCTTGATCTTGTTTTCCGTCTCTTCTTTGCTCATTTTCTTGTGGTCTCCTCTTGGACCTCGTCTATGGTCTTAAATAGCCATTTTCTTATTTCCTTGCCCTCCTATCAAGACTGTTGTTTTCTACTCACCTGCAAACAATTCTTCACAAAGAGATTAAGTACTCTTTCTTCTCTTCCTTTTCCTATTGTCTATAGATAAATATTTGCTATGATACCATATGATGCAAATCCCCAAACCTCCTTGGGGTTCGTGCGAACTCCTGGTCTAGGGTCATTCTACTGTAACCGAATTGGCTCTCAAATCCCTATTGGTTCCCCTCCAATGTACATAGACCCTTCAAAATATCCTTAGGCGTGGGTCTAGACAAATTCTAACCTCACAAGCTACCTTTCTAAACCCCTTTATCCTTAAAATCCAATTTCGGGCACTAGCCCCTTAACTTCGCCCAAAACCTCATATCACCGAGGGATGGAACCAAGTTCTTACCATAATGGAACCTACCTAGAGCTTTGGGGATTTGGCACTTTGTTACTTCAAGATTTGGAAGTTCTAAACTTAATACACGTTGATTCTCTTGAAAGTCGAAGCAGCAAAATCCCAAACAAGCACTTATCCTTTACTCCGACGCTCCAGAGCTTCGGGCTTAAAAATATTTACCATGCAACAACAAAAATCACCAGTGTTGTTCCTGATATTAAACTTAAAGCTAAAATAATAATGTCAGGCATCAAGAATATAAATTAATGTTTTTTAAAGGTGTTTTTCTTCCATGAGTTATATAAGAAATACTCCTCCAATGAAATTAATGAGAGAAGAGCACAGAGGTCAAATTTTGTCGTCTGAGTCAATTTGTAAAATCAAATGATGTGGGAGAAACTTACAAAACTATTAAACAAAATGAGGCATCAATGAAAGATGAATCTTACCTTGTTCACAGTAGAAGAAAATAAAGAATACACCCTTGAAAGGATATGAGATACAATGATCCAAGTAGCTCACAGGTCTTGTATTTAGTTATAGTGAATATAGAGGAAAAACTGCTTGCATATCAAATAATTGATTTAATGTGATTACAGTAGTAGTAGCACTAAATTGCAACCACTCACTTATCAAGGAATAACATAAAGAAAGCTAGAGATACAGAATACAGGAGAAACACATAACTCACACAAAAACAAAGTTGGAATCTTTGTCTACACTTGTATTAATACTCATAAAAAGAGAGTTTTTTCTATTACATTTGGCAAGAAGCAACACTGTGAAGATCTTGAATTTGTGTATTTATACAAAATTTGCCACAACTCAAAACGGTTGGACTTCTTACAATATATTACTATGTCTAAAATGAAACGAAAGAGTGTTAAAAATGGTGGGCTTAGCTGTCATTTTATTCTGTCTCTTCACCTTCTAGGAGAAGCACTTCTTCAGAGTGAGAAGGCTAATCGGATGGATAACTCTGCATGGTTCATCAAAACATGGATAACAAACATAGGAAAAGTAATCATCTGTGAAAAATAAAACTGCAATGGAGGTAAGTGGGTAACTGATGTGGAAGGCGTAACAGGCTTGAGGGAAAACAAGATACATGACGTGGATGATAGGTGTTGCTCTAGCATCCTTTTGTGCTTCTCAATTTTTTGCGGGGGTGTGAGGAGGTGGTTTTGAAGTAAACCACTTTTCATCCCAAAATATGCCTGGTGATTCCACGTGGCTCTTTTAACATACCATGGTTTCAATTGTGGGACCGCTCATGAATTTTATCGTTCAATCATGTTGAGTCCCCGCAATGAAATGTAGCCTTCGATATGGTCGCAATCTGCGATCTAGTGCACCAAGTAAGTTTAGTGCAACCACAAAGGTTTATTCGCCTGCCAACTTTAGGATCATCCTAAGCATGTTTGGAAATGGCGCTACTTTGGTGATGAACAAAACAACTTCCTAGAGGAGGATCTCACACCGTGGTCTGACGTCACTTTGCCCACGTGTCATGAAAAGAGAAGTGATGCGTGTCTGCACCAGTTGGATGCCAAGTGTTATGACTGATGAGAGCACTGCATGTTTGAACTGCTGACTTCCACGTACTTTGACACTTCAGAGCTCAGGGGCGATCTACACGTAGGGTTGGAGTTCCAACATGGATGACAACCATTGATCTAAGGAGGACATGGGACAAAGATCTGCGAACTCTAGGAGAAATTGCTTCAGATGAAATTAGGAGATGAGAAGTTGAAACTTTGGAATCTTGGATTCTCAAAGTGAATACTGAACATTCGTCCCTGAGGACGCATGGCGCCTGATCTATGACTTTGGGGTTTCTATCTGATGCTAAACCTCACACAACTTTGACATGTAAAATATCCGTGAGCTGTCGATTTCCATGATCCATTAAGATCCAGCTGTTGATCTTCGCAGAGAGAGATAAGCGCCCAAACTTTGAGTCAAGGTTATATCTCTCGGTCACATGCGGGGAAATCCTTATGCAATTCATGTCCATAGATCTGAGTGTGGGACACATGTATGACATTCTCCATATTCGGCTATCTCATACTCTGGGGGAGGTAAGCAACATTGAGTAAAGAAATCCTGAAGTCCATTGGCATCGTTGATCGAATTCGACACATAACACCAGATCTTGTTCTTCAGGATTAATGGCTTCAGAAGAATGTTGAATATGTGAAGTGAGAATTCTTGAAGTTTCAAAGCCTGGATTTCTGAAGTAAATATCCACCGTTGAACTCAAGGAAACGCGGCATGAGATCTTGTGCTTTGGGGATAAATGCTTCGGAAGAAAGATGAATATGTGAAGAGAAAATTCCTAAAGCCCATATTTCAGAAGTATCTCCACCGTTGAACTTAAAGGAAACACGACATCCCACTCTCCCACTTGTTGTTTTCTTTGCATCCAGGGGTCCAGGGGATTATATAGTCAAAAATCCAGGGCAACAATGCCCATTGTTACTCTACACCAGGAGAAATTTTCTATGCTTACAGACTTTGTCAATGAATCTGCAACATTCTTCAAAGTGTCAACCTTTTCCAGCAACACCTTCTTTTCCTCAACCATGTCTCTCACAAACTGATACTGAACATCAATATGCTTTGTCTTCAAATGATAAGTTGGGTTCTTTGCCAGGAAAATTGCACTATGACTATCACAATCTAATATCACTGCTTGTTGTACCAACCCAGTACCTGAACACAATCTTTGTAACCATATTGCTTCCTTTCTTGCATGAGTGGTTGTTATGTATTCAGCTTCTGTAATTGAAAGTGCCACTACAACCTGTCTTTTTCTCATCCAACTGATTTCTTCTCCAAATAGGTTAAACACATACCCACTTGTATATCTTCTACCATCTAGATCTCCAGCCCAGTCTGCATCAACAAAGCCATGTATGTCCAACACTCTATCCAATCCTTGTCTTCCTTGGTAGCACAATCCATAACTGGTAGTGCCACGAAGANGTGGTTGTTATGTATTCAGCTTCTGTAATTGAAAGTGCCACTACAACCTGTCTTTTTCTCATCCAACTGATTTCTCCTCCAAATAGGTTAAACACATACCCACTTGTATATCTTCTACCATCTAGATCTCCAGCCCAGTCTGCATCAACAAAGCCATGTATGTCCAACACTCTATCCAATCCTTGTCTTCCTTGGTAGCACAATCCATAACTGGTAGTGCCACGAAGATACTTGAAGACCCTCTTTACTATTGTCCAATGCTCCTTCCCTGGTTTTGACATATACCTACTCAAAACTCCCACTGGATGTGCAATGTATGGTCTAGTACAGACCATTGCATACATCAAATAGCCAACTGCACTGGCATACAGAACATAGGACATGTCCTCTTCTTTTTCCTTTGTCTTTGGACACTAATCTGCAGATAACTTTACACCTATAGGAATAGGAACCTTGATAAGTTTAATTCCATGCATATTAAACCTCCGCAATATCGTGTCAACATATTTTCTCTAATTCAACCAGATTTTCCTGTTTGTGCGATCTCTTTTAATCTCCATTCCCAAAATGAAGTTAACAACACCTAGATCCTTCATGTCAAATTTGGATGATAGCTTCAATTTCACCTCCTTGATAACATCCATGTTATTTCCTACCAACAACATGTCATCAACATACAACACTACATAAATGAAGTGATTACCAAGCTTCTTGGAATATACACAGTGATCAGCCCTGCTTATTACAAATCCCAATCCAAGGATGTATGTGTGAAAATTTTGGTACCACATCCTAGGTGATTGCTTCAGACCTTATAGTGAATTCTTTAGCTTACAGACCAACTCTTTCTTTCCCTTCACTACAAATCCTTCTAGCTGCTTCATTTGGATTTCTTCTTCAAGATCCCCATGTAGGAATTTTGTCTTCACATCCATCTATTCCACTTCAAGATCAAAAGAAACAACAATAGATAAAATAAATCTAATAGAATTTAAATTAGCAACATGAGAAAAAATCTCACCAAAGTCAATTCCCTCTACCTGGGAATAACCTTTTGCTACTAATCGAGCTTTGTATTTCTCCACTTTACCTTGTGCATTAAACTTCTTCTTAAACAACCATTTGCTACTAATATATTTTCTTCCAGCTGGAAACTCAACTATATCCCATGCTTCATTCTTATCCAAGGCATCCATTTCTTCAACCATGGCCTTCTTACAGAGTTTACTATCCTCTGAATTCACTGCTTCTCTAACAGTTCTGGGATCATCATCAATAATAGATAAAAAAAAATTGGAATGGAAATTAGGTAGACTATACCTTTCTAGTTTCCTTTCATCTCTCAATGATCTCCTCAATACAGGGGTATGAGGTTCTTCTTCTTCTTATGATTCCTCTTTTTCAGATGATTCAGATTTTTCATCATCCAACTCATGCTCTATTTTCTCAGGTTCATCTTGCGTTGGTAGGAATTCTTGTTTGGACACATCTTTTACCTATATAAAAACAACATCTCAACTGTAAACAGTCTTCTTGGTTTCTGGGTTCCAAAGTTTATAACCTTTCTCACCATATTTATAACCAATAAAGATACACTTTTCATCCTTTTTATCCAGCTTACTCCTATTTTCCTTTGGAACATGTACATAAGCATCCCAACCAAACACTCTAATATTTTGAAGAGAGGGTTTCTTTCTAGACCATGCCTCATGTGGATTTTTATCATCCAATGTTGATGAAGGTGATCGATTGACCAGGTAACATGTTGTACCCACTACCTCAGCCCAGAATTCTTGTCCTAA
This sequence comes from Picea mariana, assembly GCA_032191745.1. Lineage (NCBI taxonomy): Eukaryota > Viridiplantae > Streptophyta > Pinopsida > Pinales > Pinaceae > Picea > Picea mariana. The sequence goes on from JASDQU010683277.1 coordinate 43,458, forward strand.
CCCGACACCGCTGAGCATGGTCCTTGCTTTTTCCACTAGTGTCATGTTCATCCTTTCTGCAACTCCATTCTACTGAGGAGTGTATGGAGTAGTCTTCTTCCTTTCTATACCACACTTCTTACAGAATTCTTCGAATTCATTTCTGCATAATTCTCCACCATTATCTGTTCTCAATACCTTTATTTTCTTCTCTGTCTGATTTTGTACCAGAGCCTTAAACTCTTTAAATTTATCAAATACCTCATATTTCTTTCTAAGAAAATAAATCCATGGGTTCCTTGAAAAATCATCTATAAATGAAAAACAATACACATATTTACCTAGGATGGAATAGGAACAGGTCCAAACACATCACTGTGTATGAACTCTAAGATCCCCTTTTCTCTTGTAGCACCAGATGGGAATATTACTCGATTGTGTTTACCATATATGCAATGTTCACAGAAATAAAAATCCATAGTGCAATTAGACATACCTTCAACCATACCATTACCGTGTAGTGTTCGAAGGCCCTTTTCTCCAATATGTCCCAGTCTTGGATGCCACAACATGGTATTATTTCCAGGGACAATATTGGTCTTGTCTTCTTTATTTCTCTATTCAGGGACAACAGAACTGTTACACCCATTAGAATAAGTGCTTCCCAACAACTTGTACAGAGTTCCACACCGAAATCCCCTCATCAACACCATTGCTCCTCGTACCATCTTGCAAGTGTTATTTCCAAATACAATATCCACTCCTGAATCATCCATCTTGCTTACAGATATTAGTCTCATCCTTCCATCTTTTAGCAACAACTTAACCCTTCCACGTCACAATATTTTTGTTGTCGAGTCAACTCCTAGGAATACATCACCACCATCGTATTTTTCATATTCAGAGAATGACTCCTTGTGAGGAGTCATATGGTATGACACACCTGAGTCGATTAACCATACATCATGGTCTGCATGTGTTCTTGTAAATTCCATGTAAACATCACCTCCTTATTCAGTGGAGTTTTTCACCTCTATGGAAGAGGTACTATCAGATCCCTTTGGTTTATGAACCTTCTTAGACTTGCAATATTTCTTATAATGCTATGTTTTACCACACTTCCATCATTTCCTCAAAGATTTTCCTGGAGACTTAGATCTACCTGTATATTTAGATCTCCCCTCTGAAGGTTTACCAAGATTCCTATCTTGGGTACGACCTTTTACAAATAAAGCATCTGTGCTATGACTATCCATGATTTTGCGCCTCATCTCTTCAGATAAAAATAATGAAACTACATCCTCATACTTCAATGTAGATTGAGTGGTACTACCAATTGCTATAACCAGATTATCCCAAGAGTCTAGAAAAGAACATAACAAAGTAATACACTTATCTTCTTCTGCAATCATAATATTAACAGAGACAAGTTTACTTACTAGAGTATTAAATCCATTTAGATGTTCTGTCACAGAATCTCCATCTTCCATCCTAAAATGATACAACTTCTTTTGAAGAAACAACTTGTTTACTAGGGACTTTGATTGATACAAATTCCCCAACTTATCCCATAGTTCCTTGGCTGTAGATTCTCCCGAGACATTTAACAAAACTGAATCTGCCAGGCAGAGTCGAATAGTACTCCTTGCTCTTTTGTCCAACTTCTTCCAATCTTCCTTCGACATACCAGTAGCTAGTGTACTAGTAGTTTCTGTACTAGTAGGTTGTGTACCAGTAGCCTGTGTGCTAGTAGACAGTGTACCAGTAGGCTGTGTACCAGGATCCACAACGATCCATTGTTCTTTGTCTACAAGAAGGTCCTCCATCTTGAGCTTCCATAGCTCAAAGGTTTTACCGTTGAACTTATCTATCTTGATTCTAGATGATCTCACCATTCCTCTTTCTATACTCAAATCTCCACTGCAAAAGCTCCCACTAAACCCAGGTTTATCACAGACCCAAAATAAACTTGATCTATCAAGACCGCGCCAAACCCTCAACAACAAAGGCATCCCTCTTAAGCCAAAAATGAGCTCTAATACCACATGTAAGTTTTAAACCTGTGAAGTAAAGCGATGAATATAGATTCTTAAGAAAAACAGAATTTAATCAATGGCTCATACATAGAGTACACATAAATTTTATACCGGAAACCCTCAACTGGGAAAACCTTTCTTATATTCATTATATTGAATTTCATCCTTCACCATACAATATATATACAATTTTTTTATGTATTTTGTATATACCAAAACCCTAATCCACAAATCCGGGATTAATTTACAAAACCACTACAAATAGAAAAATATGCTAA
>JASDQU010683279.1:4200-16066 GCA_032191745.1 Picea mariana
GGGTTCAACGCTTCACGTGATTTTTGCGACATGGGTCTAAGGACAATCATAGTCCAACAATACACACACACATGGAAACATAATATATATTGATAAATGGAATCATCAAAACAATTTCAAATAAACAAAATACTTATACCTCCCATTTATATAAAAAAATAGGATAATTTCAGTTCTAAAAAATAAATATCATATGTCAGTTGTCTATCCAAAATAAAGTCTCATATGTCCAAAGATAAATACTTTCATGATATCTGTTAAAAATATAGGGATATTTATTCTTAAAATGAATCTCTCTTTCCTCCCTGCCTTCAAACTCATTTGGTTTAATATTTTGTATGCCATTGAGAAAACATTTTTTCTCTTCCTTGCCTTCATACTTATTTAACTTTGGGTGCATGTCAATGAAGGTAATTTATCTTCTATCACTTTATGCCTTTGCTGACTTTTGTTTTGAGTAAACAAAAGTAGAATAAGATGTGTCGGTACTAGGGATAAAAATAGGATTCTTTCCTTTATCAATTTGAATTTCTTGAGAGGGAGCTCTATGTTCCCTGGGAGAAGAATGAGCTATGGAAGCAACTGATGTAACAAAATCTATTGTGTGGTGATGTAGAGGAGGGTATCTAGGAATAGTAGGCCATTTTGCATTACCAAAAGGACGATTCACTAGATTATTATCCCAACCATCATTCACGGGATGAATATGAGGCTCATGAATGTCCATGATAGTGGGTTGATGATGCAAAGGTGCACTAGGGGGATCTAGGGGTTGAGGTAAGTTTGGTTTCCCATTGAGGTTTAAGTAACCAGTTTTCACCAACTAGTTAAATTCCTCTAAATTTGCATCAAAATGAATCGAGAAATTTATCTTCTTGTGTCTCCCCTATTGCCAGAACATGTTATGCCTTCTTCCTCTTCCTCCTTTTTTACCCCTGTTACTTCCTCTACTTCCCCTGCTAAATAAGCTCTTCTAATTCCAACTCATATAGTCAATAAAAATATTTTAAGTATAATACAATACACAACAAGATAAACATACTTTGTAGAATTTGTTGAGCATGACTAATATGGCTCTAACTACAACATGGAAGATCAAGTATGCAAGGGGAGAAATGAAAAATGAATTATTTAAAAGAAGGGTAGAAAACCCATGCACATTCATCACAAAGATTTCACTCTTTTGGTTTCTTTATTCAATTTGAAAACTTCAATATTGTTGCATTCCTCTTAATATCAATCACCTTGATATATATAGAAAAACAACAAGAACAAGGATCAAATGAAAAGTATGACAAAAAGATTTTTTTGTGTTATATATATATATATATATATATATATATATATATATATATATATATATATATATATATATATATATATATATATATAACAACTTCTACATAGATTCTCAACCATTTTTATGATAGAGGGAATATGCTTATGGAAAGTGAAAACAAATGGAGGATGTGACACAAAATGTCCATGTGAAACTTATTTAGAATTTTAAATCAGCCACTATGTACTCATTTATTTGTTATTAGTATCAAATGATAACCCAATACATATATACATATTGAATTCCATCTCGAAGAAAATACAATGACTTGGGTTTTGGTACCTTTCCATGCTCGTTTTTACTATATGTGAAATAACCACAACAATACTTATACCATCCTTAACATATTCAAAATAATACTTATACCATCCCTTTTTCTTTTTAAAAGAGTAACATTGTATAAATCAATTAATATTTACAACTATCAAGCTAGTATATCCAAGTATATACCAATACACATGGAAAGTATAATAAAAAGTTAATGTGGCGATTGACAATTTTCCAGGCAGTAGGCTCATTTGACACACCAAAGTAGAGTATGAAATTTCCTATGAGAGAAATGGATATATTCTTTTAGAATGAATATGTTCCCATATACTTTTATCATGTAACCCAAGCATAATATAAAACAATCAATAAAAATTTGGGTGGGATTACACAATGCCCATACCAACAAGGTATGTTAAATTCACAACCTTGGGAATAATGAAGTAAATGTTTCAAAGGATAAGTAACAACAACACATTTAAACCCATGAAACGCTTATTTCAACAGAGGAATAAATACCAAGCATGAGAATGATTAAAGATCCAAGTTGAGGTACATCTTTTGTTTAAATAAAATTAGGGTTTCAAACCAATTCAAATTAGAAACCTTTAAGACTGATTCTAGATAGAAACCAAGTCGCATTTCATCATAAGGAATCAATCATCATTATGGGTTTAACCCATAACTCACTTCTTTTGTCTCCATTTTAATTTTGTGGTCAAACCAATCTAGAACGTGAAAACGTATATGGAAAGTGATATATTGAAGTAGTGACAGTAGAAAGCATTCGAGAGTATGAAAAAGGGAATCAATCCACTATGATTCTTATCACCACAAACTCTTTCAACAGTGATAAAATTTTAAAACTGGTTGTTCCAAAAAAACTTCAACCGTTTTCACCATGAATTTCTTTGTATACAAGCAGAAGACAAGGGAAACTAGCTACAATAATGCTATTAAATATACATGGGTAGATACTTTAGCAAGTAGAGACCAATATTTATACAATTCCAAGTCTAAACAGTTGTACAAGATTCACGGTTGCAACAACAAACAAAAAACAATCTTCTGGAGTGAATACCACACTAAGCTTGCTTTCCACAATCCAAAAACCAAATGAATAATCCCTAACAAATTTTAAAGATGGCAAGGTGTGATTTCGATAGTCATAAATGCCCATTTGTTCCAAATTTTAAGTGTATGGCCAACTCATGACGCACCACAGTCATATATCACAAAGCATGTGTTGAAACACATCCAAATCATATTTAAACTAACTCTATAAACCACATAAGAAATATCTCCCTCCCATAAAAAATCAATCAATTATTGATGTGCCTTTGATACATTACACATGGGAGATCACCAACCTTTGTGAATGTAAATCTTTTATTTATAACTAATACCATGTCTTATATAAGTGCCAAATTTATAAAATTAAGGATGGGACATGCCAACCTTTTAACCATATATGCCATATTTGGACGATGATTCCAATGTCAAACCAATAAAGTATAACCTTCACTATATACTCAATATAAAATATAATCTTATACAACTCTTCAAACATTAATGCCATGCTAATTTTAAACATAAAATGAGTTGAAACATGCCACCATATATGCCTCTGTATGTTAAGCCATGTATGTTTTATTTTTTCCATGCCATCTTTAATTCCACTTAGAGGTGAGGCATACCAAAACTGAAACACATCATCATACCAAATATCGCTTTGTTCCATGAGAAACATGATTACTCAAGTATGTTATTATGAATTGTTGGGCCTTGATTTTAACACCTTTTTGCCTGTTTTACTATTGAAATATTGTAACTTCAAAGAATATTCTACCTGAGAGAGAGTTGAGTAATATTATTATATTATATTTAAATTAGGCCCTATTGTGCCTTAGTAAAACTTGGCCCTATTATGCCTTGACAGTTAATTGTAAATTAAGAGGGTAAAGTGACAGGTTGGCCGAGACCTAATTATAGGCAATCCAGACCATTATTTATAAGAGAGGTCAGTGTCTCATTTGGAAATATACACACCTATCTCTGTAGTGCGCAAGTCTTAGAGGAGTATCTGTTGCAACTATGAGTGATGTCAAGGAGGGTTTTGGTCTATATCTTGGTATTTCTTGGTCAAGTGGTGCACTACTCTTTCTAGTGAAAGAGTATAGGAGGATCTTTTGTTCGGTATTTTTTCTATCTATATTGAGGAAGTTTTTGTTGGGTATTCTCCCCCATGAGGGTTTCCCGGGATAATATGTGTGTCTCTATTGTTTCTGTGATTTCCTCTCTTTCAATTATCTTATTTATACAACTAATGTGCTAAATGATTGTAATAATAAAGAAGAACCATAATTGCTAGTTGTATAAGTAAAACTTTAACATGTTATCAGAAAAAATATGAAAGAGACCAAATCATAGTTTATAATAAGTAACTATCCCCAAGACACCCTCTCCAAAATCCAGTTTTCAATTTTGCAACTGCTACAGAATTAGGGTTTTTGCATAAAACCTAAGTGTGATGTTTTCCTTTTTTAAGGGGGAAGTTAGGGAAGTAACCACATCTAGGAACTCTCCCTAGGAGGGCACATCTAGTCCTTCCATTAGAATTCCAAAATTTGAAGTTTAAAAAATTAAGGTTTCCTCATAAAACCATAAGTTGTAGTTGTAAGTACCAGTTGCAGTTGCAGTTGAAGTATTGGTTACAATTGTAGTTGTAGTGCCAGTTTCTTTGTACCAGTTCCTTCATGTCATTTGCAACACCAGTTGTAGTGCCAACACTAGTTGTAGTGAAAGTTTTTGTGAAGTGTTGGGACTGATTTTTATTGTCCTAGTGCACCTTACCCTAGAAAATATCCAACTACCTTTAAATTACAAGTTGAAACATATTTGAAGTTTTAAAGGTTTTTTATTTATTGTCGTTGTTTCCGGATGGTCCCACTACATGCCAATATTGTCATAGGTATGTACTTACATATGTTGAAATTGTATCGTTATTTTTTAAAAGGGTATTTACAAGAGAAATGATATTTTTTCTAAACAAAAATCGTAGATCCAAAGGGTTCTGAGATCCAACACATTCAGGGGAACAATCCACCTCAGGTTTGATCAATTTAATATGCCTCTATTTGTTTGGATCTTATGAACATCTAGATTGTATTTTGATATGTTGAAGTTATGACTATCATACTAACCATTGGTCAAAATCAAAGTCAAAAGTATTATATTGATTAAGGTTGAGATTATAGAGTTTATTCTCTAAATCATATTCATGTCAAGTATGCATAGTATCTTAGTACATAGGACATGTTGAAGATAATACTTGCCATCTTGAGTGAGGGAGACTCAGAAGAAAAGAAACAACACTAATTCTTGAGGACAAGACTCTTGGTTCTAGGTTTGATTGATTAAGTTGATAAGATTAAAATTTGCACATGTCAAGTTTGATAATTTACTCATTACAAGTAAACACTACAGTTGTGATAAAAATCTTTGAAAAGTTTTATACTTGGTAGCATGTGAGAATTATTGAGATAAATGCTTATTGTAATCATCTACCTGATATAAATAACATCTCTTCTAGGAGAAACTTCTTTTTTTGGTTCCAAGTTACAATGGAGGAATGATTGATCACAACACTAGAAGAGTGTTTCTCTCATTCCTTATTATTGTATTTCTTACTTTTTACCCTTGTTTCAGGCAAGTCACAAGTGATATCTCTAAAGGAGATAATATGACAATTGTTCTTGCTATTGTTTTATTATTATTATAAAGAGTGTTATTCTTGTATGTAGTTTCTGCGTTGTTGTTATTGTTCTGGGAAGGTCATAGGTGATAACCCTAAGGGATATATAGTGATAGTTGCATGAGGAAACATATTATATGAGACATGGAGAAGACTATCCAAGTTGTATACATGACCGTATGCATCCATGTACCAAAGAATATGAATAAGAAAATACTTTTGAGATATAGAGTATCTCATATGGAGATTGATTGTAAGGAGTAGAAGGCTTCAAATAAGACTGAAAATTATAATATAACTCATAGTAGACTTGGTAAATAGATAATGAAGCCACCTTGACAGGAAGCAGAATTCGTTTGAAGTTTGACTCATCTTTTCATATTAAGACTTGGTATTCAACACCAAGTTTATCCTACAGAGACTATGAAGTTTTTGTAGACTCAAAAGAAATCAAGACTCAGAGTAAGCATGATCTAATAAAGGATCATATGGGAAAAAGAGACATCTTCCGAGACTGGCATACATATTTCATGAGTTGAGAAGACTATATCGTATCTTCAGAGACCTCTAGGAGACATGAAATCTTCTGAGAATATTCCCTTGTTTCAGCGACAAAGGAGGAATCCAGTCAGAAGGATTGGGATATGGTTTTTTCCTTGAGACCAGAAGGGAAGTAAGTGGTGACTTCCAAGATTGATCTAAAAAATAAAGCATGTTGCAGATAATAGTATAAAGATGTACAAAGACTGATTTGTGTCCATAGGATTCTCTCTGCAAGAGGGAGAAGAATATGATGACACACTTTCTACAGTAATCAAAGGAATTATATATAGAACAAACACGATTCATTAAAATAAGTCGATACAATATGAGATTCAAAGGGAGAAGGTATGACAATCCCTATATTTGAGATTGAGTTATCTCTAGTTCCAGTTGGTGTAGTACATTAGTCATGCCATGGATACATGACTACAATATAAGATTGATTTACCTCCAAAGAAAGAGGATAAGCTACCCTAAGTGTTAGTTATTGAGCCACTCTTAGTTTTAGATGAATTGTTTCCATGATAGAATAGAGGAGCTACTCTCAGAGTTTATCAACTATAGTGAGAATAGAACAATCATTCTCAGCTTCAAAAATAGCAACTACAGGTGCAGAGTCCCAGTCCCAGTGGAACAATTTCAAAGAGAGTATAGAACATACTCCGAGGAAGTGAGACAGATAGTGCTTTGCAAAAAACACATAGAGCTAGCACATGATTGTGCAGATTAAGTTGTAGTTAGGCAAGTGTATCAGGTTGGTACAATGTGATGTAAAAATTTGGTTTTGAAGTACAAGACATGAAGACTCATGTCTGCAAGTTGAAGTAAGATCTAAGAGCTTGGTATGGCAGGATTGACATTTTTTCTGATGAGCTTGGGTTTTACCAAGAGTAAACCTAATCCCAATATTTACTTCAAGATTGAGAATGATGGACCAGTTATATTTTTGCTATATGTGGATGAATTATTCTTGACATATGAAGAAAATATCATCACAGACTGCAAAAGGAATCTCGCTGCAGAATTTGAGATGAAAGAACTAGGCCCACTGCATTATTTATTAGGTCTTGAAGTTTGGAATATCCCAAAGAATATATTCCTTAACCAAGGGAAGTATGCAGTTGAAATACAGAAGAATTTTGGCATGTTGGAATGTAAATCCATAGCCACACCCATGGAGATGAATTTTAAGCTATTGGTTGATACTTCATCAAATTTAGTTGATGCTACTCTATACAGACAAATTATTGGTTTGTTGATGTATCTGACGAATACTAGGCCAAATATATGCTTTGATGTGAACATATTGAGTCAGCATCTGGTGGAGCCCAGACATTTTCACCTTGTAGCTGCAAATCATGTGATGATATACCTTAAGGGTATGTTGGAATATGGCCCATGTTATACTGGAGATTGTGAATTCATATTGTATGGCTATACTGATTCAGATTGGGTTGGAAGGGATTCAGATAGAAAAATCACTTCAGGATGTTATTTCAGTTTGGGGTTAGTCATGACTTCGTGGAAAAATAGGAAGCAATCCAATATTTCTCTCAGTACGACAAACGCAGAGTACATTGCATCATGCTCTACCAGTTGAGAATCCATATGGCTTTGAAATTTGTTGACAACTTTGTTCAATAAGGAGATGGATGCTACCATGATTTTTTTTAATAACCAAAGTTGCATAACGATGACAGAGAAACCAATGTTCCATGATAAGACGAATACATAGAGATTCAATATCACTACATTTGTGACATTGTGAAAAAGGGAGTTGTAAAGATCCAATATGTTGGCACATATGAGAAGGTTGCAGATGTGTTTACTAAGCCTTTGTCTCGTGTGAAGTTTGAGTACTTTCAAGACAACCTTTGTGTAGTCCGAAAGTAACTCCCTCGAAAGGGGGAGTGATGTTGATGACACTATGGTATCCTTACAAATAACATGTAGCTCAGTTAGGATTTTATATCCAATCATCCTTGGGCAGATCCCTAAGGTTCGGTAAGGATGGTCTGTCAGAGTACTTGTGCATGTATATGCCAGCTGTGGTCAGTAGTGGTAGCTCAATTAGGATTTTATATCCTAGGTAATCTTATGATTCTTGGGAATATACTGAAGGTCCAGTAAGGATGGTATGTCAAAGTATCATGTGGTAAATTGTTAGGATTTTATATCCTAGGGAGTCTTATGATTGCTAGGAATATCTTGAAGGTCTAGTAAGGACAGTCTATTAGAGTACCACAAAAAATTTTGTTGATGCACCTACCTCATTATGTTCCCACATATAGATGTTGATGTTCTAGCTTCATGATGTTGGTGATGATGATGTTATTGCAGCTTCATGTTGTTGATGATGTTGATGTTCCATCTTCATGATGTTGATGATGATGATGATGTTATTCCAACTTTGTGTTGTTGATGTTGATGTTTCAACTTCATGTTCTTGATAATGATGATGTTACTCCAGCTTCTTGCTACAAATGATGATGATTTTTGGTTTCTACTGATATTGATGATGAGAAAAACTTCCGATGAACTATATATATGACCGACAATGTTTATGATGTTGATGATGATGTCTCCTCCTCTTGATGATGTATTGATTCCAATAAGTCGTTATTAATTTTGTCATTAGAATACCCTTCTTGTTAAAGGGGAGTGTTGAAATATTGTAACTTCGAAGAATATTCTACCTAAGAGAGAGTTGAATAATATTATTATATTATATTTAATTAGGCCATATTGTTCCTTAGTAAAAGTTATCCCTATTATTCCTTGATAGTTAATTGTAAATTAAGAGGGTAAAGTGACAGGTCGGCCCAGACCTAATTATAGGTTGGCTAGACCACTATTTATAAGAGAGTTCAGTGCCTCATTTGGAAATATACACACCTACTAGATCTCCAGTGCGTAAATCTTGGAGGAATAGCTGATGCAACTAGGGGTGACGTCCAAGAGGGTTTTTCTCTATATCTTTGTATTTCTTGCTCAAGTGGTGCGCTACTCTTTCTAGTGAAAGAGTAGAGGAGGAACTTTTGTTCGATCTTTGGTCTATCTATATTGAGGAATTTTTTGCTGGGTTTTCTCCCCCATGAGGTTTTCCCAAGATAATCTTTATGTCTCTATTGTTTGTGTGATTGCCTCTCTTTCAGTGATCTTATTTATACAACTAATGTGCTAAATGATTGTAATAATAAATAAGAACCATAATTCCCAGCTATATAAGTAAAACTTTAACATTTACACCCCATGACATATATATATTTTTCCTTATTTTATGTTCTTGAGACTCATTTCTTTCCTTATCACAACTTCCCTAAGGTATATCCATAATTGCCACTTAATTTATTATTTTCCTTTCATAGTTAAGTAAAAGTATGCTTTAAAGTTTTCCTTCTACTGTAGGTTTATGTTACAACATTTAGAAGTGTATTTTGATTCCAATAAGAGTGTTTTTTTTAAATTAGAAATATGGATGCTACATAATCACCCTATCCATGGCCCCACTTGGTGAAAAGAGCTAGGTAGTAGGATTATGAGTCTAAATCTCAGACGTATTACTCTATGAGGTACCACTTGCTAGGCTGGGGATCAATAACTTCATGACTCTGCCTTTTTATGTTTTCATTTGGTTCATGTGTGCAATAGTTCTTAGCCGATTTCTTTTGATCAAATTGCATAATAGTGTTAAAAGTCTTATTTTTTTGTATACTGCACCGAGTGCCTCACAAGAATAAATTGAACTCTAGGTTGACAATATAAATGATAAGTGTAATGTGACATCAACAATTAGAAAACATATTTATACATCGACATGAATGCACTTAAATGAACCTTGAGATAAACTTCTTTGATGCAAGGGGATATCCCCAAACTAAAACCGTAGTATAATGCCATGTCATGATTCTAAGAATGTGTGTGCCAAATAAACCATATAATTTCAATTTCTCTCCTAGGGGACCCCACCTATTATAGTTATTTTTATGAAAAAATTTAATAAATCATAAGTTTTGCAACTCTTTGCGAACTCCTGAAATAGGTGGATGAAGTATGAGTCAACAGAAGGTATGGTCTAGTTTGTCCAATTAGATTTGACATTGATGTGTAATTAATTGAAGAAGGATAAGAGTTTTATTTGTACAATATACTTGATGTATGAATGTGAGATAGGGACATCAATTAGAAATTCAATAATTGTTGCAAAATTGGATGATTATTTGTGTATAAGGGTGGAATGCAAGAAATAAAGTGTAGAAGGAATGGGTTAAAAGGAGGAAGAGATGAAAGGTTGTTGAAAACAACACTTCATATGCAAGATTTAGGTGAAAGCAAATGTATTGACAGTAATGAAGGAAGTAGAACAATTTTTTTCTTTCATTTTCTGAGGAAAGCATTATTGGAGAGGAATTAGTCAAAGGACAATTAGCCAGACAACCATAATGATGTCAAAGGAATAAGAGAAGATCATGTTGAAGGGAGTTGTGGAAGAAGCATTTTCTTTCCTTTAACAAGTTTTCTGATATGTTTGTAGGTTCAGAGGAAATGAGTAGTGATGCAGATGTGGAAGGAACAATCTAATGAAATTCATGGTTTGTAGGTTCAAAGGAATTGAGTAGTGATGCACATGTGGAAGGAAGAGTCCAATTAAATTCATGGACTTGATATGTTCAAGGCATAGAGATAAGGTGCACTCCCAAAGTAGAAACAAAGGAAGTAAAGAGAATGAATCCTTTAATGAATTTTCTTCAGTATTGTGAAAGTTTAGATTTAGAAGAGTTATGGAAATTAAGTGAAGGCATACATCAATATTTTGAAGACTTGAAGATTGAAATGTTCTAGAAATTGAAGAATATTTCTTTAAGAATGAATAGTCAAACATTCTTATCATGTGATAAGATACATATGGAAGAAAACAAAAACCAGAATCAATGACAAGATCCTGGATTTTGAAGAGATGGTTATGGTAATTAAAGTTATGCTATATTTTTATTATGTATTGAAAGTAATTTAAAAGATTATAAAAGATGAAGAACCAAGATGATAAGTTGGTATTTATTCCTTATATGATTTCCATAACAATTAATGAAGAGAAAATCCATAAGTTTGTGAATGTGTTGAAATTTTCCATTTCAAAGGAGTTTAGTAGAAAGAAAGTATATGTTATAGAATTTTTTTTGTAAAATAACTTTACAAGTCAAGAAGAAAGAATTGGTGGAAACTAATCAAGAAAGGAAAGGAGTGTATGAATAAAGTATGTATGAAACTGGCCATGTTAGTAATTTGCAGAAAGAAGAATGCATGAAGACGTTCTTATAGACATTGATGAAACTCATACCCTAGCTAATACAAAGAAGGGATGTATTAATATAATGTATAAGAGAAGTGAATATGTTACAAATTTTGAGAATGTGATTGGAATAATTCCAAAATAAAGTCATAAATGTGTTGTAACGGTGAAATGGGTGAAACTGAAGGATGTTAATGAGTATGAAGTTTTGATGGGATTTCTTAAATTCTATAATACGTTTGTTGATTTTAGGGAAGGTACAAAGAACATTGTGGTTAACAAGTTACAAAATATTGGTATAGAAGAAGATGAAGTCCTTGAAAACATTGTTGATGGGTTTTCTCGATCTCCATAATGTAAAATATAAAAAAAAATAGAGCAAGAGAAGATAGAAGAAAACATGAATCTTGTTAAGGATTGTATTGTGATACTTGCAAGATTGGAAAGATTAGAACAAAGTGTAAAACTAGTGATATTTCAGAAGAAATGTTATTGAATACAATGTTGATCATATATTTTGATGATGTGGTATTTGAATAGATTGTGGAAATAAAAGATTTTATAGATGAAGGCAATGAAGATGTTTACTAGAAAATTGCTAACATGCAATGGTAAGAAGGATTGATTGGCCATATGAAACAAAGTACATCTAGAGAAATAAAAACAAAGGATG